>ML779746.1:433364-449232 GCA_009831015.1 Picea engelmannii | reverse complement strand
TTGTGGATTAATCATGTCGGTAATTGTATTAGGACCAAATCCCCTTTTGCGGATTGGTCATCGAACAATTGTAATAGGCAGAATAAGAAGTCGGCCCCAACAGTTATTATTGAGACCCAGAATTAAATTAAAGGTGGGTTTACTCACCCAGAGTGAGAGGTCGGCCCTGCCAATGAAACCATTTCACACGTGCTAGTCTTGTATATATAGGGAGGCTAGCGCCTCACTTTATCACACAACTCACTTGCTCATTCTCTTATGAGGCAAGCTGCAATTACCAGTTGGAGAGAGGGAGAAGAGTGGCACATCTTTTGGAGAGGACTATCTGTATTGGTTTGAGTTATCTCTTGAACATTGTATTGGCAATTTATGATAAGGAAGTTTTTGTTGGGTTTTCTTCCCCTAGAGGGTTTCCCAGGATAAATGATGTGTCTCTTGTGAATGTGTATTTCTCAGTGATCTTGTTCTTATGTTGCTCTTATCTATTGAAATGCAAAGAACTATAATAATGGCATAAACATTAACAACATTATCTGTGATGAAGTCCAGAAAGGAGAAAGTGGTTCTCCAATAAATATCTCCACAGATGAGCAGATAAGCAAACATTTTGGTAAAGCTTCTATCCAAGATGAAAGAGTTTGCGTACTCAAGCTGGAGCTCGTGGAGACGACTTCCTTATTGAAAAAGGAAGAGATGACTCCCAGGTTGGAAGGGAGCACTGAAAATATTATTGAGGAAATTCATTTTCAAGATTGAAAAATAGTCCAACTTGGACATATTCTTTCCTATCCGGAAAGTGGATTGAGATTTCTGACAGACAGCAATTTCCCATTGTGGTTAACATGGGAAATGGTCCAGATTGTTGATGTATCATAGACAACGACTTCCCATTGTGGTTAACATGGGGAGTGGTCTAGGGCAGTCTCTCTTCTTGAGAGTTACTCAAGAAGATTGGCCCGCCTCGCCGGACAACGATTTCTCATTGTGGTTAACATGAGGAATGGTCTGTTTTGGAGGTTCATACAAGACAGTCTTTTCCTCTTGTGGTTAACAGAGGAACTGGTCCGAACAATCATTCCTTAGGGTTTATACATTCTCTCGAGGGTGCACTTTGATTAGTGTAGGAGGAATGGCCCAGGGTGGGGAATGGTCCAGGCTCAGCAATCAGGGAGAGGCATTCCTTAGGGTTTATACATTCTCTCCAGGGTGCACTTTGATTAGTGTAGGAAGAATGGCCCAGTGTGGGGAATGGTCCAGGTTCAGAAGACAAGACAGTTATTCTTCCTTGCTTGAGAAGAATAGTCCAGATATCTCAGTGTTCTACTCCGAGGGCAGATATTCTTTCATATCTCACAGACGTGAGTGAAAGATTGGCCCAGATGATTCAGTTTATATCATAACATTGTTTATGTGCAGGTTGCTATCGGATTATTGTTATGAAGACTGTATGACAGTAGATGTATACTACTGTGGTGGATATGTTCCACTATTCGTGACCATACGTTATTGATCAAGTACTTGTTTGCTACTTGGTGTGGTAGTGTACCACTGGATTGTAGTTATGTACTACTATGGATAGACACAGTTGGGTTCTATTTTGTTCTGATTGCCTTGAAGACTATCAAGCAATTTATTGGAAATAATTATCAGCCAGATGAATGATGAACAGAGATTTTCTAGACAGAAAATGGTTCAGAACATTTACTCTTCTAGATTAGAAGAATGGCTCTTGTATCACTCTGTGGAGTGAGCATCATGTCTGATTACTCAGATAGAGTATGGTTTCGAGAGATGATGTAGTTGATGATGATGATGGTGCTCATGATCTAGTCTATATAACTATGTTGATGCTACCGGGTGAATGGTATGTTTTGTGCTCAAAGACCATTACCTGTAATACCTCCATAGCTAGGAGGGAGTGTTGATATTATGGTAGTTGTGGGAAGTATTTACCTCCACGTGTAAACCTGACAAGGACAGAATACTCCGGGAAGCAAGAATAAACCCTAATGAGTTGGCTAATAACCCTAGAAGACTTGTCGGCTCGAGAAGATAATTTATATTAGGTTATTAGCCTCCAAGAGAAGAATTCGGCTAGAAATAATATTATATATTGAACAGACAGATACCTAGAATGAGAAGTCGGCCCTAGCAGTTAGCCAGAATTAGTATAAATACAGGAGGCCAGTTCTCATTCTGGCAGGCAGTCTCAGAATTGCAGTGCCCAGTCTTGTGTGCACTGCAGTTGCCCAGTTTCTGCGCAGGTTTGGAGGAAAGTTGTCGTTGCAACTGCTGCAGCTAGCAGTTACACTTTGGACTATCTGATCAGCTCTTTGTGATGCACTATCCTTGGGGAAAGGTGCGCTACCCCTTTGTTTGGCTATCTAGCCTAGGGTTTGCTTCCGGAGTGATTCTCTGTCATAGTTAAGGTGCTCGGAGGGTGGCTTCGACCTATGGTTGGGTGACAAGGGTATTGTCAATGGTAAAACGAGCACACATCCTTCATATTCTAACACATGCTTCTGTCTGCATCCTTATTGTCTTCTGCAATATATAATTGGCTCTCTCTGTCTAACAGAGTCCACGCTTCTGTATTGATGTCTTCTACAAAACGTCATGAGTCTTTCTCCAATTTCCTCTTGATTGCTAACTTATTTCTGTCTTTGCTTCTTCTAAGTCTCTTCATGATTTATTCGGCTTATCTTGCAATAGTTTCCACATGATTTGCTTGATGTATTTCATTCTTTCATGTATTATCCAATGATATCAATCCTTATCTTGTTGTTCTTCCATCAGTATAGTTTTTCTTGGAACACATTATCTTCCAAGAGATAGATATACAAGATATGTACAAAGACGATGCAAACAAGATATGTACAAGGAATAAGAAGAGTATTGTTACCTTCAGAAGAAGAAGTCTCTTTCATCTTGCTTAGTCTTCTTTGTAGGTTCCTTTTCTTCGGCAACTGATGCTTTGTGTTTCTCCTTCATTTTCTTTAGCTCGAGACAATGATTCTTGTAGTGGCCATACTTTCGACAGTTGAAGCATTGTACTTCTGAAATGTCTTTCTCTTGATTTGGCTTCCTCCTTGAACCAAACTTCCTTTTGTTCCTGAAACTCTTGAATCTTGCTGTGAAGGCTTGATCATCGTACTTCTTTTGGGGTTTCTCTTTTGCATTGATCCTTGATTCTTCTTGAGAACAACAAGTCCAAAGTTCTTCAAATGTTGGATACTCCTTCCTTGTGTTCATGCTTGCGGCAAATGCATCCCACGTCTTGGGAAGACCATTGAGTACTATGTTTACCAATTCCTTCTCTGAGATGATATCTTCAATAGCTTGTAGTTGATCTCTTAACTAAGAGATTCTCACAAAAGATGATGTTATGTTGTCCTCATCATTCATCTTCATGTCACGAAGCTCATTCTTCAGACTCATAACTTGTCCAATGTTTCTGACCAAGAAGAGATTTGTTAGGGCATCGTACATCTTCTTCGATGAGTCAAGATGGGAGATGTAGGGCATCAAGTGATTTTTTATAGATTCCACTATGATACTCATGGCATTGATGTCACCATCTTTGAACTGCAACGTTCTGTGGTTCCTTCTCTTTTCCTTCTTCAAGCTCTGGTTCCACGATCTTTCCTTTCACGATATTCGGCACTTTATTCTTGGCAAGGATGAGATCAATCCTTGTCTTCCACGCTCTGAAGTTAGAAGCTCCATCTAACTAGTTCTCTGACTTCATAGAGTAAGTCATGGTAAGGTGCACTGATCTATCATGAGATTAGGTCAATCCCTTCACTTAAGGTGCCTCAACAAGAGGATTAGGGTTTCTGCAACTGCACCAGCTAATAACCCTAGCAGCAGTGCTATGGTGACTGCTCCTTCTAGAAACCCTAGCGGCAGTTCTTCAACGAGCTTAATATCCTCACGGTTATGTTTCCTTCCAGCGGTTAGACTGAATGAAGGAGGTGTAGGCCCATAACCTGTTAGAATATAATGGATGTGCTCGTTTTACCATTGACAATATCTCTATTGTCACCCAACCATAGGCCGAAGCCACCCTCCGAGCACCTTAACCTTGACAGAGAATCACTCCGGAAGGAAACCCTAGGCTAGATAGCCAAACAAAGGGTAGCGCACCAACAAGAGTTGATCAGATGTTCCAAACCCTAGCCAAGAGATAGTCCAAGCCAAACGTGATCTGCTAGCTGCAGCAGCTGCAATGGCAGCTCTCCTCAAACATGCGCACAAGATTAGGCACTGCAGTGCGCACAAGTTGTTGCTCTGCAATTCTGAGACTGCCTGCCAGAATGAGAACTGGCCTCATGTATTTATACTAATTCTGGCTAACTGCCTGGACCGACTTCTCATTCTGGGTATCTGTCTGTTCAGTATATATTATTATTTCTGGCCGACCTCTTCTCTTGGAGGCTAATAACCTAATATAAATTATCTCCTTGAGCCGACAAATCTTCTAGGGTTATTAGCCAACTCATTAGGATTTCTTCTTGCTTCCAGGAGTATTCTATCCTCGTCAGGTTTACACGTGGAGGTAAATACCTCCCGCAACTACCATAATATCAACACTCAGTGATGGAATGTAGATCCGCTAGGCTCTGGAGACCTCTGAGTATCCAACTAGAATCCCCTGCTGGGTTTTGGGGTCTAGCTTTGTCCTCTTCTCTGAGGGGACATGAGAATAGGTCAAGCACCCAAAAATCTTGATGTGCTCGACATCGGGCCTCCTACTAGTGAAGGCCTTCTCAGGAGTCATCTTCCCCAAAATCCTGTGGACACTCTTGTTCTGCAAGTAAACTGCAATAGCACTCGCCTCTACCCATAGGTAAAGAGGCAAACTCTGATCATATAGCATAGATCTCGCTACACCCGTGATCGCCATGTTCTTCCTCTCGGCAACCCTGTTCTGTTGGGGGTTGTAGGGTACAGTCATTTGTCTTCTGATCCCAGCATGGGCACAGAAGTCTACAAACTGACAGGAGGAATACTTTCCTCCGTTATCTAACCGCATGACCTTGATCCTCTTTCCAATCTAATTCTCCACAAGAGCTTTGAACTCTTGGAACCTCTTGAAGACCTCACTCTTGGTCTTCAAGAAATAGACCCAGGTCTTCCTTGAGTAGTCATCAATGAATGTGAGATGGTACTCACAACCACTCAAGGACGCATGAGACATGGGCCGACACACATCTGTGTGTACTAAATCCAGTACCCCAGCTGACCTGGTGTCACTGCTAGGAAACGAGGCCTTGGTAAACTTACCAAGCGCACACCTTCTGCAAGCATCATGATGCTTTGCACTAAGTTATGGCACTCCTATCACAACCTCTCTTAGTCCTCCAAGAGCCCCATGATGAAGGTGAGCCATCCTCCGATGCCATAACTCATATAACTGTCTGTTGTTGTCGCTACTCACTGCCAAGGCATGAAGAGGCTGAAAAAGCAATTTGAACAGTTTCCCATCCCTCACTCCAATCACCTGGCCTGAGGTGAGACAGGACCCCTTAGGGTGTATGAAGACCTATGTCCCTCTGAAGGACACCTCAAGACCCCTATCCTGGAGGGTGGAAACTGAAATCAAATTCTTTTTCAGCCCAGGGACGTAGAGAACATCCCTGAACGAAATAGGTGGCATGTCGTCTCTCTAAAAGGTAACAATGTCAATCCCAACAACTCTGACCAAGGAGTCATCACCGAGAGAAATCTCCATCCTGACCTCTATCTCTGAAATCAGTCAAATGCTCCCTCACTCTAGTCATGTGGCTCGAAGCCCCGCTATCTATATACCAGATGTTGGGTGTTGTCTCAATTGTAGTGTAGCATATGAAGAAAGCACACTCTCTCTCGAACAAAGTCTGAAACTCTGCCTCCTCTCATGTAGCTACCGTACCACCCTTCTTCTTCTTCCTGTTGGGACATTGTCCAACATAGTGCCCCATCTTCTTACAAACAAAGCACTTCACTGCTCTCTCCCTGTGGCGGGGCCCCAAACTTGGGACCCTATCGACCTCCCTTGCCGGTCTTCTTCTTGCCCTTTGTCCAAAGAGCAAGATCCTCATCACCTTGTAATGTTTGTTGCTGTCCAGAAGTCTCTGATGTAAGTCTAGTCTCCTCCTGAACGAAATCAACCCACAGTCTCTCCCAAGTGGGCATGATCTCCCTAGCTACAATGCCTCGAACAAATAGACCCCATGGTTTGGTGAAGTTGTTTAAGGTTGTCCTCACCATAGAGTCTGGGTCCACTACCTCTCCAGCGGTTACAAGCTCGTCTTTGATCTAGGTGTATCGGCCAAGGAAAGAAGTAACTGACTCATTCTTGAGTATATGAATGCCCATGAGTTGATCAAACAGAACCATCTTCTGGTTCTGGTTAGAGCTCTGGTAAAGCTTGCATAAAGATGCCCACATCTCAAATGCATAGTCTTTCCCAGTCAAGTGGGGAATGATGTGATCCCTCACTACATCACACATCGTCCTCTTTGCCTTGTTGTTCCTCTTCCTGAACTCTACTAACAAGACGGGAGCAGTAGCAGAAGGAACAGTAACATGAGCCTCAACTATATCCCATAGTTTGAGGTCCTCCAAGACAAAGACAATCCTGGCCTTCCAAGGAGACCAGTTGCTAGCTCCAGCTAGCCTATCCTCCACACGCATCTGAGATGCTGACATGACTGCCCATTGCACTCACTCTGATGCTACAAGTGCAAAGGAACGTTGTCTCACTCCTGTCAACACAGGTGTAAAAAGAGGCAGACGAACAACAACCTCACTCCTAGCAATATAGGTGTGAAAAGAGGTCGTGAAAATTCAACCTCACTCCTAGCAAGTAGGTGTGAAAAGAGGCTAATCAAATGTCCACCAACTGTCCTACAACTCTCCACAAAAAATTATGCCAACAAGCTGCCACTAAACTCTGTCAATGGTTGTCCACAAAATCTGCCCAAAAGATGTCTAGGACTGTCCACAAAATGTTGTCCAAAACTCAGCAAAAATCAGCCACCAAGCTCTGAAACCATGAAGATTTTTCCAGGTCCTAACAAGTTCCCAACTAGGTCTGTCTTTGACCTCAAGTTGGCTCTAAGTTTCAACTGTCAAACAATGTTTTGTTGCTGCTTTATAACAGAAAACTGTTCAGGAACTTCATAGCTTTTTTCTTACGGTTACATAAGCCTTTTAGGTGCTCTAGCATGTAGTTTTTGTCACCAACAAGTTAGCACATGCATACCATAAAATATGTTACACCCCTAGAGATATTTACTCCTGAAATAATGTTGTTCTAAACACTAGCATACATGAAAATGAACACAAGTATTTTTGGTCAACATGACCCTGGATAAAACCCCCCCGGGGAAAACCAGTTTGGAATATAAGTATATATATGTGGAGAATAGAAGGTGGAATACAACAAGTACATGAAACAAATGAACCTGATACAATAGCAGCTTGTCTCAAGCTGCAACACAAGTCCAAGAAGTAGAGATGCGCCCTAGCATGGTGCGCCCTCCTCACAAGTTGCCCAATCCACTGAAATGAAGCGCCCTTGCTCCTTGAAGCTCTGATGGAGAAACCCTTGCACACAACTCTGAATATGTGAGCTACCATTCCACTGAAACTATCCTCAAAGCAATCTGACCACTGCAAGACCTCCCTGCTATAAGTGCGCTCTCCTCCTCAATTGCACCATCCTCCAAGCAAGAACAACTACCACAAATAATTGAGGGTCTAAGCCTCCATGCTACCTCCATGAAAGGGGGCACCCAAGCTTTCCTCAACCATAGCCACCATCCTCTCCTCAATGCTCTCTCTCAAACTCTCCAAGTGAACATAAGAGTGAATGAGCTTCTCCTTGCCCTTTGCGCCCCTCTTGAACCTCCATAAGAAAACCTAAAACTTGGATGGATAAGATCATCCCATCTCATCTCCAATCAAAGGTTGAGACCATCCCATAATAATCTCACTCAAAAACCCACTTTGGGTTAAGTTCCCTAAGTTCACTTTATGTCTCTTAATTCACCCACAAAGTGAATTAATAGTACTTTAGGCTAAAATGACCAAATTTCACTTTTGACTTAAATCTCCTAAGTCAAAGTGAAATTAGACATAAAGTACAAGGCATAAAGTAGATAGTACTTCCCACTTGTGTTTAGAAGCTCACAAACACAAGGGGACCACTTCCCAAGGTACACAAATCTCACATATGTTTCAGTTTGGGATCTACTATAATATCATGGGCTAGCAGGAAACAGAAGTCTGTTGCACTCAGTACTGTAGAAGCAAAGTATATTGCAGCTTGTGATGCTTGTATGAAAGCAGTATGGCTCCGTAAGTTGGTTTCTAGACTATTTGATCAAGTGTTGGATTCGACTGTGATACATTGTGATAATCAGATCTCTATGAAGCTTTCAAAGAACCCCGTATTCCATGACAGGTCAAAGCACATTGAGATCAAGTAATATTTTCTCTATGATAAAATCCAAAAGGGAGAAGTGATTCTCTAGTACATCTCCACCGATGAGCAGACAGCTGATATTTTGACGAAGCCTCTGTCCAAGATAAAGTTTGCATACTTGAGGGACAAGCTGGGACTCGTGGAGATTGCTCCCTTGGTTGAAAGGGAGGAGATGACTTCCTCGGTTTGGAGGGAGTGTTGATGGACAGACATTCTCCATGTGGAGAATGGTCCAAGTTGACAGATTGTTGATGTGTATCATGCTAGTACAGCTTAGATATGATGCATTGGCATCATGCTAGTTCATCTTAGAGACAATGCTTATGCCTAAGTCGCATCATGCTAGATATGGTCATGCTAGTACAGCTTAGATATGATGCAGAGCATCATGCTAGTACAACTTAGAGATGATCATGCAGCTTAGAGATGATGCAGGGGACTCACTTCATGCTAGATATGATCATGCTAGTACAGCTTAAATATGATGCAGAGCATCATGCTAGTACAGCTTAGATATGATCATATAGCTTAGAGATGATGCAGAGGCATTGATCTACATCATGCGAGTACAACTTAGATATGATGCATTCGCATCATGCTAGTACGGCTTAGAGATGACCTAGATGGTACTCCACATCATGCCAGTACAGCTTAGATATGATGCATTCGCACCATGCTAGTACGGCTTAGAGATGATACAGTGGAGTGGATAGTTCTCGTAGCCATTGAGGACATTCAGCATCTGTTGGGACAGTTATTATTCTAGGACGTATGTTCGAATTAGAAGAATGGTTCTTCTATCACTCTATTGAGTGAGTGACTTATTCAGCATCATGCCCGATTACTCAGATGGAGTATGGCCTCGAGAGATGATGCAGTTGATGATATCAGATGATACTAATAGTGGTGATGTTGCTCGTGATTTGATTTACGTGATCATGAGATAGCATGTGTGGCTATGACAATGCTACTTGTTAATACCTCCCTAGCTAGGAGGGAGTGTTGATATTATGGTAGTTGCGGGAGGTATCTGTTAGAATATTGTGCTCATTTGTTTAACCATAGACAATGTCACGGCATTGTCACCCAACCATAGGCACAAAGCCACCCCCGAGCACCTTAACCTTTGACAGAAAGAATGATTCTGGGAAGCAGCACTAGACCTAACAGTGAACATGTATTATATCAGTACTTTTCTATTGTACTTTAGTATGCTTTGTGCTGTATCCTTCTCTATTTTAGGTGACAGTTTAGATTGATCAATCACCCACTTTATTGTATTTTATTGGGGACTTGGTCAACTTTCATCACTCTCCCTGCAATTTTGTACTGTATATAAATAGTAAAACAAATTAGTATATAACTGGTACAATTCCAACAATCCTCTTCTTATACTTGCCTAATTTCTTCTTTATTAATTCTTGTGTGGGAGAATCTTCTTGAATTGTGGTTATTGTGCTCATATCTAATACCTCACCCAAAAGCTTGCATCTGTACAATACAATACATGGAAAGAAAGTTGACCTAAACTTAAGAAACAAGCTCTGAAATACTAATTGTGATCTATTGTACAAATCATTATCATCATAACTAAGCTGTTGAACATACAAGTCAAACTGACGGTACCAGATATGCAGAACTAATGCAATTAGATCAACTGGATAGAACTAATACCTCATCCACAAGGCTTGCATCGATACATACAATGCGTGCCAAGAATGTTGACATAAACTCAGCAACTAAAGATGCCTGATACTCTTTTGAAGGATCCCCTCCAACCATTTCAGATTCACTTACTTCTCTAAATGTGTACTCCAACCTCCATAATTTTAATCCTCCTTTTGGATCTGTTGTAAAAACATGCCTGTACAGTCAAGACGCCAAACATATTCCATCCAAGTCTATCAGCAGAGAATCCATGTCTTTGAACTTATTTTAAATGAAGAAAATACTCAAAAATGTAGGCATACCTATGCCCTATGGACTTACACCAGTAAATCCCAAGAAGTTGCCTCTCTCTTTCAGCAGACCAAATAAAAGAGCATGAGATTTCATGTTTAAGATTACTAGATACAAGCTGCACAACACTCACTCTTCCTTTCCCATCACCTATTGCAACCCAATCTTCTTGTAAAGCTGGGGAATCAGGGGACTCCATGACCAGTACATCCAAACAAACAATGGGCTCTTTGTCATTAACTTTGAGTATAGTAGTCCATCTTTCTTCTCCAGGAACAGTTAAGTTGATGCAATTTAGATATCCCAGATTGGTGGCAACGTAAAGATAACTTTCTCGTGCTAAATGCAAGCATCGCACATATTCACTCTTGCTACACCATCACAAAAATAAAACTTTTCAGCAACTTGACAACTCAAATAAGATCATTTCATCAGTGTCATAATGAAAAAATAAATGATGATGAATCTGTGAATAAATGTATCATTAAAAAAATCAACTGTTCATTAGCTAAAGATATTGGATCATTTAAATTTTAAACCATAAGCATAACATTTTAGATTCAAAATCCTCTCTACTATCCACCAGGGAAAATTTTAGGTGTTATTTTTAATAAATAGGCTATTTTGAAAAAAATCGAAGAAAAAAAACATCTAAGCATAGAGGCGCTTCCGCAGTGCAACATATTAGATATCATTTTGGGGATTAACTGCATAGAGTAAGTCATTAATCTATGACCCATATCCATGAGTATTAGTTGCAACTCACCAATAATTCTCATGATTTGAATAGTCCACTTAGTGCAAGCCCCGGAAGTGATGATTGATGCTATGCGATTAATTTCGCTGGTTTCAATCCCACTTCTTCACCCCTGTGAGCATCACCCGATGCAATGAGTGTTAAGTGGACTATTCAAATCATGAGAATTATTGGTCAGTTGTGACTAATACTCATGGATATGGGTCATAGATTAATGACTTACTCTATGCAGTTAATCCCAAAAAATGATATCTAAAAAAAATATCATTATTACACAAGATGTGCTTGTTAAAATTGGCCCAAATTATCAAGGTACACTGCTGAAAATTACTATATTTATTATTCACCCACTTTACAAACAAAGAGCGTGATTTACATTTTGTGACGAACTTTACCTGCCTAATATTATACTCCTCTGTTCATAAACCTACAAAATTTTCTGTACATTTACAGAGATAACTAGGAAGTTCTTAAATATTTCCCCTTCCCCACAAGTGTGCACCATTTGTTTTTGACAGGCAATATACTACCACCCATGAAAATAAAGACATTAAAAACACTGGAAAAAGTAAATTGCTTAAATTTGCAGTGAAGTTAATCTGAAAAGAAATAGCTTATGCAAGAAGCTTAGCGCTTAGTCACCAAAATTTTAGCATGAAGCAATTTTGGGTCTGGCAAGGTAAATAAAGTCTGGACGCAGCTTAACATGCCTGGCTCAGTGTTAACTATGGACTCATTACCTGCCATTATACCCAGAAATATTCAACTAAAATAAGGCATTTAAACTGTAGTATCCTGCAGCTTAAAATTCCATGCATATATGTGATCGGCATGGAGGTTTAATCAAATATTACCAACTTAATAGGCCGCTCATAAGCTCTTTTGTGGAGAGAAACATGCAACCAGGAACAGTCAAGTCATGTGCATATAACACTGAAGGTTGCAAACCTCCAATTCACTAGTCTCGACGGTAGAAGCAGCTGGCACAGAAGGACCTTTTCTAAAGGGTTCAATATCATGAATCAAGGTAGAGTACACCAACAATCCTGCAGTCATCCAAGCATTCCATTCTTTGCCGAATCAAGGTAGAGTAGACCGACGATCCTGAAGTTAACCAGGCAGGCCATTCTTTGGATAAGCTTGCTTCTGTCGCCTGCTTTCTTCACACCTGTAACTCTTAGTTTTGTGTTCCATTATTTGAGAGTCATGTAAATATGCAAAAAGTTGTGGTCTTGAGTATATGTGTAATTATGCCTTGATGCCAAGTCAAGGGTATCATGGATGTACATAATGTGTATATGTGAAATGCATGCTCATGTAAATTCCTTGCAATGGCGCAAGGCCAAGAATCCACTGGAGAATGTAAATAGCATGTAGGCTATGTGTTTTATGATTTTTCGTAAGTTGAGGCCCAAGTTTAATGAGGTAATTATCTAAATGAAATTAATATAAAGTGAACATGGAATGGCCAAGGGGAACATGAGCAGGAGCTATGACTTGACAAGTGGCAGAGAGATGAGAAAAGAGAGAGGGAGAGGAAAAAGTGAAACCCATAGAACTACTTTGATATCATGAGATAAGTGGCTCGAGGATATATGACATGAGAAGAAAAGGTAACGCCTAGCATTTGCATGTAAATTGCCAAGCTGCAATAAATATTGCATTTCCATTTTGTAAAGGTTCCTTCCAGATTGCTCTTTCCCATTCATTGCTTGGACACAAGTGCTCTCCTGATGCAAATCTATGGTTGTTTCCTCTCTCCCATGCACATAGCGCTTCTGAGAATGGCAGCTTGGGGTGGAATAGGTGGATATTAGCCATAGAGGGGTGCTGCTGTATTCCCCAACTGAGTGGTTTGGCTAGTGGACGGGCTAGGACAAATCATTCTTCTTCCTACTAAGAGTTTTCCTGCATCCTTGGAGGACAGTAATGAAGAGCAAAGTCAAAGCAAGTTGTGAGCCATTTAATGTCATTCTGACCCAGCGTGTAGGCTGGGCAGAATAGGAGCTCTTGTCCCGTAAGAAGGTCGGCAATGGAATGCTTGACTAACGCGTACGCTAGCAAGTGCCTAGCTTATTGTTGTAGTGCTAGTTTTTAGTATGGTTAAGTTGTTGTGCTCTATCGTTTGGTGCATAGACTCGAAGACATTTTGTTGAAATAACGGTAATCTTTGCTTGTGGTGATTTATGGTTAAGTGCCCTCATTAATTGTATCACTAGGTTGTGGCTTAAGAACTGTTATCCCCCATTCCTAGGGATAACTAAGGAGATGATGTCTCGAGGCCCTCAGGTTGCAGACATGGAGTACCGAGAGATGGATCAACCAAGAGTATCCACAGACTAGCAGGAAGAGCCCCACATCACACCACTCATCACCTTGTGATCAATGGTTGTACCATTCACCACACCAACTTGGCTCACAGAGGACAGCAGGTCTTGCTCCATGAGGTAACAAGTCGATGTTGTGGTAAGTGTCATTTTAATAAATGAAGCATTTGAATATGTTGCAAAGGGTCCTTTCTTGATTTTGAAAACGTTTGCTTGGAAATTATGCTCTTTGCCTTATTTCACCTTGGTGGTTGACATTGTTGTCCTAGCAAGTGATCGCCCTAGAGGAAAGGGTTGTTGCTGGGGGGTCTCCTCGACGAGTCATCGTACCACTACAACACATACTTGTTAATTTCCATGTTTCTTTCCTTTCGTTTCCTCGTCTTTTGGGTTTTCGAGCCACATTGACCCAAGAAGGGTTTGTACCTCATTTTATGGGAAGAAAGGGTTGAAGGCCCAGAGGCTTGTAGCTGGCAAAAGATAAAAGCCAATCATAAACCTTCCAGATACTCGCTAAGGATCCTGACAACAATGAAATGGTTCTCACAAAAAATTGAGGGACCCGTAAAATAAATAACTAATCGAACATGCCATCCAAGGTAGAGCGTGTGTGGGCAATGTTTTTCATGCCTAGGTAGAAGTCCCACATATCATCTTCAACTTGGGGAAGCTTGGTCAAGTGTGACCAAGGTAGAGTTAATGTGGGCAATGTTTTGTTGATGTTTCGGTAGCTGCGGGAGGTATTTTCCTCCTAGACAACTTTTCTTAGAAAAGAAGAAGATTCCAAGAAGTCAAAGGAAGACCATTGAACAGTTGAAGAATACCCCAGAAAAGAATAAAGTAAAATAAAAGACCAAAGAAGAGAAGTTGGCCCACAGGAAATAATAATAAAGTGGAAATATAATTTCCAGGAATAGAAGTCGACCCACAAAAATAATAAAGACCCAGAATAAGAAGTCGGGCCCAGACAGGCGCCCAGATTAGTATAAATACAAGTTTGGTTCAGTTCATTTGTACAACCACACAGTTCTCCTTCTGTAGTGCGCACTAGGCAATTGCAGTTGCAGCTGCAACTGCAGTTTCACTATTTTTGGTTTTTGGTTCTCTTGGAGAGTGCGCCCCACTTGGGGAAAGATGTTCTTGGTGGTTCTTGGTGATCTCTCTTGTGCGCTACCTCTGAAAGAGTTGCGCTAAGATTGTGTGGTGTTGCCCAATTGCTTCGTGCCAATTGCAGTTGCAGTTGCAGTTACAGTAGAAGTTGCAGTTGCAGTAGCAACTACAGTTGTAGTTACTAGTTGTGTCAGTTTTGTGGTGCGCTAGTGATGCGCCTATCTTGCGCCTGTTGAGATTTGGGTACCTTAGAAAGTGGTCCCCTTGTGTTTGTGAGCTTCTAAACACACGAGGGAAGTACTTTGTACCTTGTACTATGTACTTTATGTCTAATTTCACTTTGACTTAGGAGATTTAAGTCAAAAGTGAAATTTGGTCATTTTAGCCTAAAGTGACAATTAATTCACAAAGTGGGTGAATTAATAGACATAAAGTGAAACTATGGAAACTTAAGTGAAGTGGGTTTTTGAGTGAGATTCTTTTTGAGTGATCTCAACCATTGATTAGGGATGAGATGAGATGATCTCATCCACCCATCTTTTAGGTTTCCTTATGCATCCTAAAGGAGGGCACAAGAGGCCAAGGAGAGGCCATTCACTCATTTGTTCACTCCAAGAGTTTGAGAGAGAGCAAGAGGATGAGGTTTCAGGCAGAGGGAGAGGAAATCTTGGGCGCCTACTTGCATGGAGGGCTCATGGGGACTTAGTTCCCTATTTATTTACTGAGGAGCTTCTACATTTGAGGAGGGCGCACTCGAGGAGGAGGGCGCATCAGTAGTGGGGAGGTCTTAGAGTTGTCAAATTGCAATGAGGTTTGTTTCAGAGGGAGGCTACTCATCAGTATCAGAGTATTGTGGAGGGGTTTCTAGATCAGAGCTTCCAGTTGGCATCTGGCTTCATTTCAGTGGTCTTGGCAGCATTTTTTAGGGGCGCACCATCCTAGGGCGCTCTTCCTTCTTTTGGACTTGTGTTTCAGCTTGGATCAAGCTGTTATTATATCAGGTTCATCTATATTTTGTACTTGTTGTATTCCACCATCTATTCTCCTCATATATAAACATATATTCCAAACTGGTTTTCCTCAGGGGGGTTTTATCCAAGGTCATGTTGACCAAAAATACATGTGTACAATTTCATGTGTGTTAGAGTGTAGAACTGCTTTATTTTCAGCTGTAAAGATCTCTAGGTGTGTTACATTTATTTTAGTATGCATGTGCTAACCCTTGGTGACTAAAACTACATG
>ML779746.1:356243-370585 GCA_009831015.1 Picea engelmannii | reverse complement strand
GGTTTTCTTCCCCTAGAGGGTTTCCCAGGATAAATGTTGTGTACTTGTGGATGTGTATTTCTTAGTGATCTTGTGGTTATTATGCTCTTATCTTTATGAAATGCAAAGAACTATAATATCAGCATAAAACATTAACAGAAACCAGACTTATAGTCAGAGGAGTGCAAGACTCCCCTCATGATGACAATCATGCTCTTGCCTTTCATACAAAGAAAGGCAATAGAACAAATAGAAGAAGTTTCAACAAAGCATTCAAAGACAAGAAGACTTCATCAGCTTCAAGACATGAACACAGAAAAGACAATTCAAAGATTCAGTGTTTCAGATGTGACACGTATGGAAACATTGCGAGAAATTTTCCTACCAGGAAGAAAGGAAGATAACTTGCCTCCAGTGTTGATGTTGATACAAAGCCACATCAAAGAGATGAAGACATAAAAGATGAAGCCTTCTTCTTCATATCAGCACTCTCAGGTATGGTTCCTACTGATAGTGATATTTGACTAATTGACAATGGTGCTTCCAGACACATGATTGGATATAGAGATCATCTGACAGACCTTGTTGAGAAAGAGTCTAGTCTACATGTTGTACTTGCAGACAATGCCAAATATAATGTGAAAGGAGTTGGAACTTCTACATTCCAACTAGATTTTGACATACCCCTTCAGTTGAGTGGTACTATATGTACTTGGGATGAAAAGGAACCTTGTCTCTGTTTCTGCCTTAGAGGATAAAGCTACAAGGTTACCTTCTCTGAAGGAAAAGTTCTTGCATGGCACAAGAACTCACATATGAATTATGCCCGAGTAATTGGTGTTCGAGAAAAAAGCTTGTACAGATTGACTTTACGACCAGTTCAGGCCCTGTTGCGTGATACTATCAGCTTGAGCGAGCCATGGCATAGGAGACTTGCTCATATTCATTATAGAGCCCTTCCCGCTCTAGGGAAGATGGTTACAGGCCTTCCAAAGATACATGTTCAACATGATGGTGTTTTGCTCTTGGCAACAATGTCAAGGGGTCCTTCTTGAGCAGTGACAACAGATCCAAGGGGATCTTGGACTTGATACATTAAGATGTTTGTGGACCCATGATAGTTGCTTCCTTGAACGGATATTTGTACTATGTGCTCTTCATCGATGATCACTCTCGAAAGACGTGGATTTACTTCTTGAATACCAAGGATGGAATCCTTGCGAGATTTCAAGAGTTTAAAGCCAGGTTGAGAACCTGACCAAGAGGAGGATCAAGGTGTTGAGATCAGATAATGGAGGAGAGTACACCTCTAGGGATTTCAGTGATTTTTGTATTGAGGCAGGGATCAAGAGGGAGTACACCGTTCCTTATAACCCTTAGTAAAACGGGGTTGCGGAGAGGAAGAACAGAACCATCATTGAGGCAACCAAAGCAATGATACATGATCAGAATCTACCTATGATTCTGTGGACAGAAGCATCCATGACAGCAGTGTATGTTCAGAACAGGAGTCCTCATCAGATTTTGAAGAACATGACTCTCGAAGAAGCTTTCACCGGAGTGAAGCCTCAGGTTGGACACTTCAGGATATTTGGGTGTCCAGTATACTTTCATGTACCCAAGGAGAAGAGAACCAAGATAGACCCTTCAGGAAGAAAGGGTACATTTGTGGGGTACAATGAATCTTCAAAGGCATACCGGATCTACATCCTTGGCCAGAGAAAGATTGAGGTGAGAAGAGATGTCATTTTTTAGGAAGAGATAGCCTTTCGAAGATCCAGAGAATATCAGATGGAGATTGACAGCGAGACAGTACCTTCTCCCCCTTCAGCAGTTCAGAGGGAGACAGTCATTGATCCAATTGATCCCGAGCTCCAATTGATGTTCCCAGAGACATTGCAGTAGGCCATAAAAGGCCTTCCTGGGCTCGACATACTCTGCAAGAGGCAGAGGGACATGCAACTCCTCGAGACACATTCCGAGAGAGCAAGAGACCACAGAGATTTTCGAGCTATATTTCAGCCATGAGCCACATCATTGATACTGAGCCTTCTTGTCATGGAGAAGCAGCAGGTTTGGCAAGATGCCATGACAAAAGAGTATCAGTCCATCATGAAGAATGATGTGTGGGATATTGTTCCGAGACCAAAAGGGAAGTCTGTGGTGACTTCCAAGTGGATCTATAAGATCAAGCATGCAGCTGATGGAAGTGTCAAGAAGTACAAAGCGGGATTTGTGGATAGAGGATTCTCTCAGGTGGAGAGAATTCATTATGAGGAGACATTTGCCCCTATAGCCCGATACACTTCCATCTGTACGATCATTTCCCTAGTTGCATCCATGGGTTGGAGACTACATCAGATGGATGTAAAGAAAGTCTTTCTCAATGGTGAGATTGAGGAAGAAGTTTACATCGAGCAGCCAGATGGATTCATGATACATGAGCAAAAGTCTCATGTGTGCAGATTGAAGAAAGCCCCATATGGTACGAGAAGATGGATGGATTTCTGATGAGTTTGGGCTTCAGCAAGAGTGTTGTTGATCCAAACCTATATTATCATATTGTTGGTAACGAGTGCCTGATTTTGGTCCTGTATGTTGATGATTTATTCCTCACCGGTTCAGAAAGTCTTATTGTTGAATGCAAGCGTGCATTGGCTTCTGAATTGGAGATGAAGGACCTGGGTATGATGCACTACTTCTTGGGACTAGAAGTATGGCAGAGGATTGATGATATTTTCTTGATTCAAGAAAAATATACAGTGGAGATATTGAAGAAATTCGATATGACAGACTGCAAATCCATGTCTACACCGATGGTGATGGATCTGAAGAAAATGAACGAGGCTTCTACTGAATCAAGCAAGATTGATCCACATCTTTACCAACAGTTGATTGGATCATTGATGTATCTGGTTAACACCGGACCTGATATATGCTATGCAGTGAACGTACTCAGTCAGTTTATGAGTCAGTTGAGACAGACTCACTGGATAGCAGCGAAGCATGTATTGAGATATCTACGAGGCACAGTTGGATATGGCCTGAGATATGCCTCCGGTGTAGACATGAGATTGCAGGGATATGCCGATGCAGATTGGGCAGGGAACGCAGTGGACCGGAAGAGCACATCCGGTTGTTGTTTTACTTTGGGATCTACCATGGTTTCCTGGTGCAGTAGGAAACAGAGCTCTGTGGCTTTGAGTACCGCGGAATCAGAGTACATTGCGTTTTGTGTGGCTATCCGCGAAGCAGTGTGGCTTCACAAGCTCCTTCCAGATTTATTTGGTCATGAGATGGATTCCACTGTTATCCATTGCGATAACCAAAGTTGTGTGAAGCTCTCAGAGAATCCTGTGTTTCACGATAAATCGAAACACATTGAGATCAAATACCATTATATCAAAGATAAGGTGCAAAGGAAAGCAGTACACGTGCAGTACCTTTCTACACATGAGCAGGTTGCAGATGTCTTCACCAAACCGCTTGCCAGGACAAAGTTCGAGTACTTTCGTGAGAGACTTGGCCTGGTGGAGAATTCCTCCCTAGCAGAAAGGGAGTGTTGTTGATTGCAGCTTCATGAGACATCCTCCAGATCATTCTCCTCTAGACTGAGTTGAGACATTTGTGTGAGGGAGCCCAAGTGTTGGGTGTGCCCATGTGATGGGTGTGCGTCAAACTCTGGATTGAGTTGTTATGACGTGTGGTCTCTTGTTTACTCCTCTGGACTAAGTTGAGATGACTTCAGATGGTCTCTTGCTTTGTACTCCTCTGGACTGAGTTGAGTCAGCATGAGATGGTCTCCTACCTTGTACTCCTATGGACTTAGTTGAGTCGGCTTGAGATGGTACTCCAGATGGTACTCCTGTGGACTCAATTGAGTGATCTGTTGAGTATGACGTCCCTGTGGATGAGCACGGGTGGACATGTCCCTAGTGGCTGAGCACTAGTGGGCGTGTGAAATCCTTCCTATATTGTCTGAGAGTAAGATTTACTTGTAACCCTAATTTGTGATGTAAAGGGTACAAGTCGGCCCCACCATATGTAAGATAATTAATATTATGTAATGATTAATTATATTATTGAGTTATTGAGGTCGACCTTGTTGTCGTCCTTATACACACCTGGGGTAACGTGGAAGAAACTTTCAATCCACTTGGTGTGTCCTTGGGGGAAAGTCTCGAGTCAAGGTGTTGTCACCTGATCCTCAACTCCTTCGTCTAGGCCAACTCCTAGCAAAGCCAAGGGGGGTAGTCCCTATAAAAATAATCTAAGGCTTTGTAACTAAGAAAGTAAAAAGCACTTAAACTTAAGTCTAGCAGTTTAATGATTGAAATAAAACTTGATCAATTAACATTTAGCATTCATCATCATCATCATAAAAGTACTTTGCTCATAAACATGCATAAATCAAAGGATACAAGATCTGCAAGACTTAAGCATAAAAATTAGACAAGATGCATAAATGTAAATACTGCTCACATAAGATAAAAAGATATAGCAATTACCAGTGGAGTCGGGGGCAGTGTAGATCGAAAATTTTATTAAGGTAAATTGATGTTCAGTTAGTGAAGAATGTGTGGCCCCTTTGGAGGCTAGCTCTTTGCTTGGAACTTTCGAAGAGTTTACTGAAACCCAAATGGTCTCACCAATAAACTCACTAAAAGTGTTGGATGTCCAAAACGAGTGGGAAGCCAAGTCCCGAGAGGGCCCGCCTTACTTTGCAGGTCACCTTTAGGTGTTATCCTTACATCAAGCTAACTACTTCAGAGATTGTCCTAATTATACTAGCAAGGTTCAATTACTTTGTAATGCTTTGAAAGAAAGATAGATTTAGTGTACCCTGCTTTGTAATTGAAACACTTGCATAAATACTTGAAGAGAAAAAAACAAATTGCAACACTTAGATTTAGTATAATGCTTTGTAGTTGAGAGATAGATTACAAGATACTTTTAGGAATTAAACACAATTGCAAGATTTATTGCTGAAAAGAGACATGAAGCAAAACTGAACTAAGCATGCATGATAGATTTGAGATTACTTAATTAGCATGCATGAAATTATGAGTGTTCATTGTGTGTTCGATGTACTTGACTTGTGTGTTTGATTAAGAGATTTTAAACATGCATCAATCACAAGATAGAGAAACCAAACCAAGAACACAAATCCCCCTAATGGGGATGGAGAAACTGAGCACAAAGGGCCCACTTTTATTGCACTATTACAACAGAGAACAAAGGTTCTCTTTAAGCTTTTAGCTTTTTAGAAAGAAGAAGGATCCTTATAACTGGATCATTTAAAGAAATACAAGAAATAAGAAGAAGAAAGGAAAACTTCGTTTGATGAAGTTAAAACCCCCCAGGGTGCCCTAGGAGCCTTGATTTTGCCAAAATTTGGCAGAATCTCCTCTTCGACCTGTTATTGCTGCAAGAAAACAGCAAACAATAATTGTTAGAAAGTGATGAAAAGAAGTTTTAAAGCTGAAAAATTCTATCTAAAATTTTTGGAAAAAATTCTAAGGCAAAATCGAGATTTTTGGGACCTTTTGACACTTAATACAAACCTAACCTAGGCTCTTCTAGTGGCTTTTGTTTGCTGTTTTAAAACAGAAAACATAGGACATCTAGATAGCTTGATATTGAAATTAAAACCAAACAATAGGCTATTCTAAGATCTAGGTGAAAATAGACCAAAAAAATTGTTTAAATTGACTAGATCTACTTCTTGAAATTGACAAAATTATAACTAGATCTAGAAAGTAAATGCATGCAGCCTTTAGATATTAGAAATGAACTTTAAGACTGATCTAAGCAAAATGCAACCAAGAAAAGGAGAGGGGAAAGAAATTTATCAAATTTTGGAGTTTTCGCTTGAGCCTGGAACACTTGGGCTATGGGGTTCTCTTTGATGTGAGGAAGAGGGAGAATGCCTCCTTTAAGAACTTCTTGGACAGAAAAGAGGATGCAACCGAGCTCCTTTGCCTCTCCAAGAGAATGATCCTGCATGCAACACAGATACCTGCAAATTCCTATACTTGGTGTTTTTCTACACAGAAAACTTCAAGAGCATATTAGTTTGAACAGAAACACACATGCAATGAAATAATAAGCATAGATTAACAAGTAAATTAAATAGTAAACAAAGTAACTTACTCCATCTAGATAATAGTATCCCTATGATTAGCCAAGTAACAAAGACACTATGCCAAAAATTAGCGTAACATCACCTCATGTAAATCCAACATTCATCCACACATTTGAGTCCACACACCAAAGATGAGCTCCAAAGTCTTTATTATTCCAAAGAAAGATTTAACAATGATACAATGCTTGCCCAAAACCGAACTAGTTTGAGGAGAGGTCGACCCTGCTTAAATAGCATGTGAGGTGATATTTCCAAAGGGGAGATGCGCTAGGGTTAGGGTTGAGGCGTGAGTGAAGGAGGAGATGCGCATGAGTGAATGGGTAGATGCGCAAGAGATGAGGGGAGATGAGTGTAGTGGATGTGGAGTAGAGTAAGGTGAAGGGGAGTGAGAGTCAGGATAAGTGGAGTGAGTGTGAGTGGGAAGGGTAGTTAGGTGGGAGTTAGGAGATGCGTGGGCCTTTGGGATGTGCGCCCATGCTCTAGAATACGCCAACTAGGAATGTGGGGTCTGTTGATATTATGGTAGCTCCAGGAGGTATTTACCTCCACGTGTAAACCTGACGAGAATAGAATATTTCGAGAAGCAAGAAGAAACCCTAAATTAGTTGACTAATAACCCTAGAAGACAAGTCGGCTCAAGAGGATAATTTGTATTAAGTTATTAGCCTTCAAGGGAAGAAGTCGGCTAAAGGAAATATTATATACTTAGTAAATAGGCACCCAGAATGAGAAGTCAGCCCAGGCAGTTTGCCAGTTTTAGTATAAATACAGGAGGCCAGTCTTCATTCTAGCAGGCATTCTCAGAACTGTAGAAGCAGCACTTGTGCGCACTGCAGTTGGCCAGTTTATGTGGAAGTTTGGAGGAGAGTTGTCGTTGCAGCTGCTGCAGCTAGCAGATTTCGGTTCTGGCCTAGACTCTCTCTTCGTTATGGTTTGGACTCTCTGATCAGCTCTTGTTTGGTGCGCTAACCTTGGAGAGAGGTGTGTTATCTTGCTTAGGCTATCTAGCCTAGGGTTTGCTTCTGGAATGATTCTCTGTCAAGGTTAAGAAGCTCGGGGGTGGCTTCGGCCTATGGTTGGGTGACAATAGTGATATTGTCTATGGTTAAACGAGCACAACCATTATATTCTAACAGGTTATGGGCCCACAGCCTCTTTCATTCAGTCTAACCACTGGAAGGGAGCATAGCCATAAGGATACTAAGCTCGTTAAAGAACTGCTACTTGGGTTTCTAGCAGGAGCAGTTACCAAAGCACTGTTGCTAGGGTTACTAGCAGGTGCAGTTGCAGAAACCCTAATCCTCTCGTTGAGGCACCTTAAGTGAAGGGATTGACCTAATTTTCGGATCGACTAGTGCACCCTAGCCTAGCGCATCTCCTGGTATTCTCAGCAAGTTAAGACATCAAGGTTGAGTTTTTGGTCAAATCTAGGGTTGACCAAGTCAAGGCAACCATGACTTACTCTATGAAGTCAGAAAATAAGTTAGATGGGGCTTCTAACTTTAGAGCATGGAAGACAAGGATTGATCTCATCCTTACCAAGAATAAAGTGTTGGATATCGTGAAAGGAAAGATTGTGGAACCAGAGTTTGAAGAAGAAAAAGAAAAATAACCGCAGAACGTTGCAGTTATGGAGAAGTTCAAAGACAATGACATCAATGCCATGAGTATCATAGTGGATTCTATAAAAGACCACCTGATACCCTACATCTCCCATCTTGATTCGTCTAAGAAGATGTACGATGCCCTAACAAACCTCTTCTCAGTCAGAAACATTGGACAAATAATGAGTCTGAAAAATGAGCTCTGTGACATGAAGATGAATGATGATGACAGCATAACATCATACTTTGTGAGAATCTCTCAGTTAAGAGATCAACTACAAGCTATTGAAGAGATCATTTCAGAGAAGGAATTGGTAAACATAGTACTCAATGGTCTTCCCAAGACATGGGATGCATTTGCTGCAAGCATGAACACAAGGAAGGAGTATCCTACATTTGAACAACTTTGGACTTGTTGTGCACAAGAAGAATCAAGGATCAATGCAAAAGAGAAACCCCAAAAGAAATACGATGATCAAGTTTTCACAGCAAGGTTCAAGAATTTCAAGAATAAAAGGAAGTTTGGCTCCAGGAAGAAGCCAAATCAAGAGAAAGATGTGTCAGAGATACAATACAATGCTTCAACAGTCGAAAATATGGTCACTACAAGAATCATTGTCCCGATCTAAAGAAAAGGAAGGAGACACACGAAGCATCAGTTGCCGAAGAAAAGGAACCTTCAAAGAAGACTAAGCAGGATGAAACGGACTTCTTCTTCTAAGACAAGGTAACAATACACCTCATAGTTCTTGTACATACCATGTTTTTTGTACATATCTTGCATATCTATTTCCTACAAGATAATATGTTCCGAGAGAAACTATACCTATGGAAGAACAACAAGAAAAGGATTACTATCACTATGACTACAAGTCAGACAATACACATAAAAGGATGAAGTACATCAACAACCCCCGGTAACAGCTGCAAGATAAGTCGAAATCAGAATCAATCTTGAAGAAACCTAGAAGAAGTAAAGACAGAAAGAAGTTAGCAATCAAGAGGAAATTGGAAAAAGATTTGTGACACTTTACAGAAGGCAATAAGGATGCAGACGGAAGCGTGGACTCTCCTAGATGGAGAGAGTCGATTATATATTTCCAAAAGAAGAGCATGCATTCATGCATGAAGCAAGGATTCGGAGGGAGTTAATCCTAAATTATATGATCCATTGAAGATGATGAAGTATCTATCCATGGAAGCAACCATGAAAAAACAGCACGTGTTGAGTGTGACCTTAGAAGAAGTCTTCTTCGAAAAGAAGCCTTAAAATATCCTTGGTTGTCCATCCACATCCATGATGCTATGATGAAAGGAAGAAGTTGGAATCTTCAGGGCATGGAATCTATAGCAAACTCAATGGACCTGAGAGCTAAAGAAAAACATAAGGAAGAACATGAAGATTCCAAAAGAGAAAGAAAAGACAGAACAACCAGTCATTGTATCGAGAATCACAAGACTACCAGCCTGACCTGAACTCACTAAAAGTAATCAAGCAGAGGAATGAAAGTTGTGATGAAGAACAATGTAAGGAAGACTTATGAATGTAAGCATTGTGAGATCCAGAACTAGAGGTTTCTCCCAAATGGAGGGAGAAGACTATGATGATTGCTTGTTCTAGTAAACCAGACATACCTCTACATGAGCCATTATATCGTCCGCAATATCCATAGGTTGGAGTTTACATCAGATGAATGCAAAGACTATTCTCCATAATAATTGAACAAAGAACGTATGTAGAACAACCTCAAGGCTTTGAGGTATACCAGGAAGAGACTCTTGTATGCAGATGGAAGAAGGTTTTGTACGGATTCAAACAACTTGGTGTGGAGCCTCCAATGCACAGGAGAAGCGTGGTGAAAAACCTTCTATAACAAAGATATTGTATCAAAATGGTTACTCAAAACTCAAGGATGATGGATTGCCAATCCATGACAAAGCTCTCATGATGACAGAAGAAGTACCACTTGGATATGTTCCAAGTTTGACCCTTGCCACGATGTTATGAGCTAGCAAGAAACAAAAGAGTTGAATTCAACTATGATGATCAAAGCTATATGAAGCCTTCAGAAAACTAGTGTTCCAGAAAGACCGAAGTACATTGAGATCAAGCATTACATTCTTCGTGATGAAGTCCAGAAAGGAGAAGTGGTTGTCCAAATATATATCTTCACAGATGAGCAGATGAGCAGACATTTTGGTAAAGCCTCTGTTCAAGATGAAAGAGTTTGTGTACTCAAGCTGGAGCTCGTGGAGACGACTTCTTTACTGAAAAAGGAAGAGATGACTCCCAGGTTGGGAGGGAGCACTGATGTGTTATTGATTTATGGACAGTCATTTTTCAGTTAGAAAAATGGTCCAAGATGAGCAGTTCCTTTCCAGTTCGGAAAGTGGTTTGAGATTTTTGACGGACAGGCATTTTCCAGTTCGGAAAATGGTCCAGATCGAACGGTCATTTTCATAATGAAAATGGTTCGATGGATTGTTGATGTACCATAGACAGCGATTCCCCTTGTGATTAACATAGGGAATGGTCTAGGACAGTCTCTCTTCTTGACGATCACTCTCAGTAGTGGTCAAGAACACTGGTCTGCCTCGTCGGACAATCATTCTTTCGAAGCTCATAGTTGTGAGTAGTTTCGAAGAATGGTTTGTTTTGGAGGTTGGTGCAGGATAGTCATTTCCTTAGGAAATGGTCCGGACGGTCATTCCCTAGGGCAGATTCATTCTCTCCAGGTTGCACTTTGTTTAGTGCCAAAGGAATGGCCCAGATAGCCGAATGGTCCAGATTTAGCAATCAGGGACAAGCATTCCCTAAGGCAGATTCATTCTCTCCAGGTTGCACTTTGTTTAGTGCTAGAGGAATGGTCTGGGCTCAGAAATTGGGATAGTTATTCTTCCTTGCTTGAGAAGAATAGTCCAGATAACTCATCGTTGATGTTTTACTTCTTAGGGCAGATGTGAGTGGAAGAATGGCCCAGATGATTCAATTTATATATCATAACAATCTTTTCTGTGCAGGTTGATGATATGATTGTTATGGAGACTATATGTCTCCGGACAGTAGATGTATACTACTGTAGTGGATGTGTTCCACTGATTGTGACTATATGATGTATACTACTGTAGTGGATGTGTTCCACTGATTGTGACTATATGTCACTGATCAAGTATCTATGTGCTACTTGGTGTGGCGGTGTACCACTGGATTGTAGTTGTGTGCTACTATGGATAGACACAGTTGTGTTCTATTGAATGACATTGTTTCGATTGCCTTGAAGACTATCAGTAGTGTTGGAAATAATTATCAGCTAGATGGATGATCAATGGACAGAGATTTCCCGGACGGAAAATGGTTCAGAACATTTATTCTTCTAGGACATATGTCTGGATTAGAAGAATGGCTCTTGTGTCACTCTGTGGAGTGAGTGACTTATCCAGCATCATGTCTGATTACTCAAATGGAGTATGGCTTCGAGAGATGATGCAGTTGATGACACTGATAGTGATGATGGTGCTCATGATCTAGTCATGAGATAGTCTCCACGACTATGTTGATGCTACCGGGTAAATGGTATGTTTGTGTTCAAGACCATTACTTTCAAATACCTCTCTAGCTAGGAGGGAGTGTTGATATTATGGTAGCTGCGGGAGGTATTTACCTCCACGTGTAAACCTGACGAGAATAGAATATTCTGGGAAGCAAGAAGAAACCCGAAATTAGTTGACTAATAACCCTAGAAGACAAGTCGGCTCAAGAGGATAATTTGTATTAGGTTATTAGTCTTCAAGAGAAGAAGTCGGCAAAAGGAAATATTATATACTAAGTAAATAGGCACCCAGAATGAGAAGTCGGCCCAGGTAGTTTGTCAGTTTTAGTATAAATACAAAAGGCCAGTCTTCATTCTGGCAAGCATTCTCAGAACTGCAGAAGCAGCACTTGTGCGCACTACAATTGGCCAGTTTGTGCACAAGTTTCGAGGAGAGTTGTTGCAGCTGCTGCAGCTAGCAGATTTCGGTTTTGGCCTGGACTCTCTCTTGGTTATAGTTTGGACTCTCTGATCAGCTCTTGTTTGGTGCGCTAACCTTGGAGAGAGGTGCGCTATCTTGTTTAGGCTATCTAGCCTAGGGTTTGCTTCTGGAATGATTCTTTGTCAAGGTTAAGGTACTCGAGGGTGGCTTCGACCTATGGTTGGGTGACAATAGTGATATTGTCTATGGTTAAACGAGCACATCCATTATATTCTAACAAGGTTGAGTTCCCACATTGGGATCTCCCCCAAGTCCACATCACCTTAGTTAAGTCGACCTCACCTTTAGCTAACTCACCTAGGCTTCCAGTTGACTGGAGACAGAAGAAAAACATGTTTCAAACATGTTCCCCAGCTCTCCTAAAAAATAGGAGATTAACTTAATTACCCATTTTCCGTAATTTTCGAGTAATTTTGATTTTTTAGTGATAATAATCACTTTTTTGTTTCGAAAGATGGGAAATAGGGGTTTACATGATACTCTGGACTGGAAAACGACCATAAATATGGCATCTGACAATGTTTGATGCCATATTTTTACAATTTATTGACTCAGAATTAAAAAATTCATTTTTGCGGAAATTTAATTAATTCACTAAAACTTTAAAAAAAAACCTATCAAACCTAGCCGCAATTTCCAAATGACTCAATCAAGATGTCCTAGTATGAGCTCATATACATTTAGACACTAGACATTGGATTTTCCATGCCAAGACCTGATCGCCAGCACATACTCCAGCTCTGGAGTCACTCTTCTAAGTGAAAAAACTTAGAAATTATTTAATCGCTCACAAAGGCAAGCAGAAAAAATAATTAACAAGTAAAAAAAACACTCCAGAGTACATGCTCACTCCTAGGTCTTAGGTGGCCAATAGCCTTTTACAATATCTCATACTCAGGTCATTTATTACAATGGTGGAAATGCGGAAAAAATTGGTCTTTCATAAGACCGGATGAACTCTGAACTCTGTCATATGAGCACTGATTGTTCATTCTTTGGCGGCTCTTCAGGAAATCCAGCTTGTGCAAACTGGTGGATAACATGCCCTATTGTGCCAATAGACACACCTTTTCTTGTGTCGGTTGTCTTATAAATTAAGGTGAATCCCCATTCAGGATTACACACTCTCACTTGTCAACTCAGAATTTCAGCAAGTGCATGTACGGATGAAGTGCGCACCTCTCTTGGGCACTAGTTTCTAGGTTTTAGTAAGCACCCTCTTGTGTGCTAGGTCTATGGTGTTGGGGGATCTTCTCTTGAGAATATAGCAAAGGATTGTTGGGTTTTTCCCTTGTTTGAGAAGGGTTTTCCCAGGATACTTCTTGTGTTCTTGTGCATGGTTATTCTTCTTGTGATCTTGGTTATTGCAGCACTTGTGTATGGTGTTGTTGCATGTTGAGATTTGGTTACCTTGGAAAGTGGTCCCCATGTGTTTATGAGTCTCTAAGCACAAAGGGGGAAGACTATTACCATTGTACTTTACTTTATGATTCTAATTTCACTTTGACTTAGGAGATTTAAGTCACAAGTGAAATATGTCACTTAAGTCATTAAAGTGACAATTAATTCACAATGTGGATGAATTAATAGACATAAAGCAACTAAGGAAAGTGGGTTTCCTTAGTGAGATTTTTGGATGAGATCTCACCCATTGATTAGACTCGGCTAGATTGGATCTAGGCCATTGATCTATTAGGGCTTGGCCAAAGGAGGCTAAAGTGAGGGTTTAGTGCATTTTGAGATTTATTCTTCACTTGTGAGTTTTGGAGAAGAGGAGGGGCGCATTTCTCAAGGAGAGGAGGGCACACTTGTATGAGAGCTTGAGGAGGAAACTCTTGTTGGGTTGAGCTTGCATGGAGAGGTTATTCATGGAGGTTTAGCCATCATTCCTTGGAGGGCGCATACTACATGGAGAGGGATACATTTTCTAGAGGAGGCGCGCATTCTGAAGAGGAGAGGCGCATCTAGAGGAGGAGGGCACTCCTTGTTGTTGGTTCCATCCATTGGAGAAGAGTAGTTCTTGATGAGAGATGGAGGGTGCATAGCCAAGGAGGATTTCCCGTTGGTTTGAGTTATTTCTTGAGTGGGGGCACACTTGAGAGGAGGAGGCTTCATATTCACTTGTTTGTTCACTTGAGGAGTAGGAGGAGCAAGAGGATGAGAACTGAAGCATTGGGAGAGGAGAGCTAGTGCGCATGCTTCCATGAAGAGAGGCATCCAGCTTAGGCCTCAGTTATTAGATGGTGATCACATCTGCAAGGAGGAGGGCGCACCATAGGAGTGGATGCACAGCTACCTAGTAGCAGTTTCACTTGGAGGAAGCCAATTCTGACAGGTTTAGTGGAGAGGCAGCACAAGAGAGCACATTCCTGTGGAGGGATTTCTTCATTGGGTCAAAGAGGAAGGAGAGCGCTTCATTTCAATGGAGAGAGCAACAACGGGAGAGGGCGCACCTGAGTTTGGGCACATCTTTCTCTGGATCTTGTGGCAAGGCTTGTGAGGAGCTTGCTATGTATACAGGTTCCTTTGTATTGTATTACTTGTTGTATCTCATGCTTTGATCATCATTATATAGACATATA
>ML779746.1:315292-348081 GCA_009831015.1 Picea engelmannii | reverse complement strand
CTAACTAACCCTAGATCAAAAGATGACGTCATGCCTTATTTGAACCTTTGATTGATAAAAAACGTTGTGGCTTAGTCATCCAAAGATAGACATTGGTGTATAGAGAAGTTTCATTGGCCTATTTGCAAAAACGTTCACCTCTTGTCTACCAAACTAACCCTAAAGAAAAGCTGACGTCACCTCTAATAAGCCTGACGCGGCACTCCTGTCTTATATGAGCATTTAATGATATTTGATGCATGGTGTTAATTCAAAGATTGATTATATACATTGAATGTTATATCATTTCCAGTGTTTATTGAGAAGTAATATTATAAGCCATAGTCAATTTTTGCAATCATTGACTTCTTCAATAATTACTGCTATTTATGCTCATGTACATTAAATGTTGATAGTCATTAATCTATGAAGTGCTAACCACTATTTGCATGCATTAGTTTTGTTGTTGCCTTGTCTCGCAAACAGGTGCCCCTTCTGTGGTTTATCTTCATTTTGACTATCTTCTTGGTGGTAATCTGTGAAAGGGAAAAATTTACCTTGATCCTTTAAGCCTTTGCCTTTTCAAAACCCCAGATTGCCAGGGACGTCTCCCTTGGGATTAGCCACCCTAAATAGAAAGAGCCCCCCATCGAGGTGACAGTGGGTGGGGAAACTCCTGTTACGCCAGTTTGATCCTTACCTTTCAGCTACTTGACCTAGACTACAAACTGAGCGATAACACCCCCAAGGACACACCCAGTGGATTGAAGGTTTCTTCCACGTTACCCGAGGTGTGTATAAAGGCAGCAACATGCCCTACTTGGGCAATTCACACTTTCTCTCTCTTACGTTATTTTGGATGCTAGTACTTGTCTCTTGTGGAAGAAGTGGTGCACTATCTCTCTTGGATGTTTGTCTTTCTTTTGTGGTGGAATATACTTGGTAAAAGAGGATTTATATTGCTATCTCTTCGAATTGGTAAGGAGATTTATGCATATTGTTAGTGTTTCTTATTGTTTCATGGTTATTCTTGTCTAAACCCTTGGAGGAGTATAAAGGCATACACCCTACACTAAGTCTATCACATTTGTCTTTGGATAAGCTACTTAACAAGGTTGCTATGAGAAGTAAAAAGGTTTACACCCTCCTAGATTTACCTTGCTAGTTTTGTTTTCCCTAGGGAGTAAAAAGGCTTACCACCCTAGGGAGGTAACACAACTAGCCCCTGCAACAGGAGACTACATAACCCAATTGATAAGGCACTAGTGTATTTTGTGTTAAATTTAGAGTTGTTATTAAGTTCTTTTCAATTTACTAGACAATAATAGCATAAGTAGGATCACTGAGAGAAACACAATCACAAGGTACACAGCATTTTATCTCGAGAAACCCTCATGGGGGAGAAAACCCAGCAAAAACTTTCTTAATATAGATTGCCAATACAATGCCAAGATAAAAGACAAAACCACCAAGAATAACCAAGACTGAGTATGCGCCTCTCTCTCCTTCTTTTGGCAACTGCAGCTATCTCCAAAACTTGCGCACTAGATGAGTGGATGAGTGAGTGAGAGAACAAGGCATCATCCTCTCTTATTTATACCAGTTGATAGGCGCCAGGGTTGTGTCTTTTCAACAAGCGGGGCCAACTTCTTCAACTAGTGGTTAAAACCACTTTAATTAGCCCTAAGGGCCGACTTCTTGATTAGTACAATATAAACATGGTTTGACCAATCCACAATAGGGGATTTGGTCATACATAAGTCTCGACATGATCAATCCACAAAAGGGGATTAATCTATATAATAATAACTCAATTATAATTAGAATATTCTTCGCAGTTACAATATTTCAACATTTTGCATTGGAGATCTAAAATCATTTGCATTGGGATACGTGAAAAATAGAGATTTTGCAATTGTTCGAGTTGGAATCAATTTTGCATGCTTAAGCCTTTTTTGTGCTCTAAGGACATCTAGTTTTGCCAAGTAATTCTTCTTGTTGTTACAAATTAATGCTATAACTATTAGGGTTGTAGGATACTCTCTTTCATCCATTGCTTACTTATCTACCGCCGAAGTTTACTTATGAGGCTAGATTATTGTTTTATTGATCATTAGTTATTGTTTTGACAGTTTACTTGTTTATTTTCGTGGCTAGATCTTGTTGTTGTAGCAAAAGTTTGCTACAGCCATAAGGTTGCCTTAATATATCGTTGATAACATCATTTTGCAGCCCTCTTTTACCATCAAAACTTGTGTGTGTGTATATATATATATGTGTGTGTGTGTGTGTGTGTGTATATATATGTGTGTGTGTGTGTGTGTGTGTGTGTGGATGTTCTACTGCAATTTTGGGACAACAAGGTTTCTTGCTTGTTCCCCCTGGTTTAAGTATTGTATCTCGATCAATTGTCTTGTTCTGGGCAGGGCTAACACTGTGGTGCAGGTACTCAACGCTTGGAAACCATTCTTCACCAACACGATGTCATCTCCAAGCCTTTATCCTTCTCTGACCTATAGGGGTTTTCACCATCATCTTCTCACTTTCCATCTCAATCCCCCTAGGGTCACTGGGACTCCCCCCTTGCGGTGACTTATCATAAGTGAGGGGAGTGTCTATCTAAGGTGACAGTGGGTAGGTACTCTCATAGTTGTCTCACTCTTGTGGTTTGGGTTGGGCTTTGCCCAACCTACAATTTGTGCGATAACATTTTGGCGTTGTTGTCAGGGAGGATTTTGAATCCTCTTTCGAGCCCTAACAACACTTTGGAAAGCTTTGATCCCAAAGCCTTTCCCCCCAGCTTGCCTGGTGACTCCATTTGAGGGAAGTTCCCTTTCCATTCTTGATGAGCCTTCCATAAAGTTCATCGGGCGACTCCACCATCCCTTCCCCCCGGAAGATTCAAGCCTTCTAAGGTTTACCGAAGAAGGCCTCCTCATAATTCTCCCGTTTTCAAAACTTTATTTCAAGTTTGCCTTCCCCTAAACACAATGGCCCACACTTGGACTAGTAACCTTTTCAAACCATTGAACTTGGTTGCTATAGTTGGGTATCCCAATACCATGCCCAAGGAAATTCATAAGTGCTTGCCAAAATTTGTCGAAAACAATGTGATTATGGCAGAAGACCACCTGTATGCAATAGGTGTCGAACTATTGAATGCAGAAATAGAACATGAAGATGTTGCAATGAGGCTTTTAGCCATGTCTCTTACTGAAGATGCCCGGAGGTGGTTCAAAGGACTACCTGATAATCATTTGGCATCCTATGATGATTTTGCTAAGTTGCTCAAGAGAAGATGGTCAACAAAGAAGGATAGCGAGATGCTACTAGCACAGTTTAATCAAATCAAGAAAAAAGAAAATGAAACAGTGAAAGAGTTAGACATCAGATTTGATAAAATGTATGACCAGATCCCGACTGACCTACATCTGCCAGCAGCAGTTGTTCGTGTCCTCTACATGAATGCTTTTGAAGTACTTTACTCCTCAATGATAAAGCACCAGATACTTGGGCAAAATCCAAAGAGTATAATACTCAGATCGAGAAAAATCTTCTCGGCTCAAGGATTGATCCTTTTCAATTTCCTAGAGCCAAAGACAAAGACCTCGGCCAATGTTGCACCAAATCCGATTACTCTCTTAGTTCAAAAAATTGATCAAATGAATACTTAGTTTGTCTAGAGCCAGAATCACATTATGAATAGGTTGACAACATTTGAAAGAAATCAATTTGCTCCAAAGCCACAGGTTTTCAGACAGCCAAACCCAGGTTGGAAACCAAGGCCTCAACAGGAGGCGAAGGCTCTCGATATTCTAAATTCAGTTGGAATAGTCAGTACAGAAGAAATTCAGTCGTGCTTGTCTTGTAATGAAGCACACTTAGAAGAAGAATGTCCCAGACGAACAGAGGAGGAGTGTACAGGTTCTCTGAATCAAATGAACTTCATTGACACCATCTTTGCTTGTCAAGACGATAAGTATGTAGACATTATACACAGGAACAACTTGAAGAGGTCGGGAAAAGAGGTGCCAGGAAGGGATGGCTTAGAGCACTAAACCAACTAGATGAGAATACCAAAAATGAGTTGAGGAAGAAAGAAATTCTCACATATGCAAGAAGGAATAGAGTTCCAGTTCCTCCACCACTAGCTCCAGTCCCTCCACCGCAAGCAAAAGAGGATCCACCTCATCCTGTAAAAGAAGTGCCTCTGCCTCCTCCACTGCCGATGCAAAACCTTCTCCCAAAGCCTATACCATCCAATGAAGAAATTCAGTTGAATATAGACGTACTAGCCATGATGAGGAAGATGAATATGTCAGTACCTATAGTTGAGATGTGCAAGATCCCATCTGTAAGAAGAGAAGTTATGAGGGCATTGAAAGTACCTGATGAGGGAGAAGATCCGCCGGTGATTTTGAACACCATGTATCAAGGGCGGCAAAGAGATGAAAACCCCCCTTTCTATCTTTCACTAGGGGTGAACGATCTCCGATTGAATAATTGTATGTTGGATTCCAGGGCTTCAGCGAACGTGATGTCTTTCAAGATCATGGAACAACTTGGTTTGAAGACAACCCGCCCATATGGAAATGTGTGTGGCATTGATTCAAAGAAGGTGAAAGTGTATAGTCTTATAGAAGATGTAGAAGTATATCTACACGATTTCCCTCATATCAACCTCATAATGAACATAGTGGTGATCGATGTTCCAGATGCTTAGGGCATGCTTTTATCCAGGAATTGGGTTGTTGCCTTGGGAGGTTTTCTCAGCATGGATATCACTCAAGCACACATTCCCATGGGAGATGGTATCTTTGAGATTTTATATAGCTGACAGGCGATCAAGAAACATGTCATGGATATAAACCACCCTGACTATCACAGCGATTGCAAGTTTGATGTGCATCCTCAGATCACCGAATATGACCCACGGAACTTGCCTTTTCTACAAGAAGATTGCATAGAAGTACTAATCCCGAGGACGGATGAGTACAAAGAAAAGCTTGCAAAATTTCAAGGAAGGGAGTCAAGATCCATCAGGATACTCAACAAAGATGAAGCTATGAAAGATAAACAGCGAGAACGGGCTATCAAAGACATGGTCAAGGCAGAACCACCTTCACAAGCTTCCATTAAAAACATACCTTACATCAACTTCAGCGAAGGAAGCCTTGCATTCATGTGGGACAAGAAGAGGGTTGAACCCAAGTATGATCAAAGTAATGATGCATTATGGCTTGGCCCTTGTATCATTAAGAAGAAGTCAAAAAAGGGAAAATACTACTTGTCTGCCATGGATGGGAGAAAGATGTCATTACCAATTGATGGGTCTCTTCTCCAACCCTATGTTCAAGGAACCTAACTTCTTCAGGCCCCAGGCCCCAAGTAAGTAGGTAGGTCATTTGCTTTCCCTTGCACTTGCATTTGCTTTCTCATGAAGGTTTAGTTGCATTTATTTTTGCATGTCATATTTGATTTTTCTTTTTGCTCTATTTGTATTATTGCATAATTGTTTTCCATCATTTGCTTTTATCATGTTATATGTTTGTTAGAAATTTTTGAAAAGAGTGCAGAATTTTGTTTTTAAGATTAGTTGTCAATTTTGAGTTTTGGGATTTTTGATCATATGAACAAAGGTTGAGTGAGCCACCCTCGATTTGTTTGTTGTTTCCATGTGTGTAGGCACATGTCTTACCAGGAGATGTTGAGGTTCTCATGCACTCTACGTAGAGTACATGTCCCCGAGTAGGAGCCAGATGTTATCCCCCATTCCTAGGGATAACTAACGAGATGATGTCTCGAGGCTCTCAGGTTGCAGACATGGAGTGCCGAGAGATGGATCGACCGACATTGACCATAGACCAACAAGCAGAGCCCCACCTCACACCACTCATCTGTTGATGATTACAGCTATGTGAGACATTCTTCGAACACAAACTTGAGAGAGAGCCCCTGAGAGGGGTGTGTGGTTCCTATCTGAGACAGAGCTGGAATGTAGAGATGGCCTCCTCCTTACAGAGAGTTGAGAAGAACTCCAGATGATTCTCCTGTGTAACGCAGTGAGAAAAGAGATCTGCAGAGTTGGACGTGCATGTGGCTGAGCACAAGGCGAACGTGTGAAATCCCAAAGTGTTGGGTGCATCGTCATGAAACAGAGATGAAGATGATGTATTAGCCTCCTCTAAGAAGAGAGTTGATGAGAAACTCCAGATGACTCTCCTGTGTAATGCAGTGGGAAAGAAGATCTGTTGAGTGGACGTGCCTGTGGACGAGCACAGGTGAACGTGATCCTAGTTGTTGAGCACTAGTGAAGAAGTGGTTCTTCTGTGTAATGCAGTGAACCAGAGATATGGACATCCCTATGGATGTGCCCCTAGTGGCTGAGCACTAGTGGGTGTCTGAGATCCCTTGCTATATTGTTCAAGAGTCAGACCTGCCTGTAATCCTAATTGTAATGTAAAGGGTACAGGTCGGCCCCACCTTAATGTAATTGATAATTAATGTAAAAGATAATTAATCTGATTAATATTAATTATATTATGAGATAGAGAGGTCGGCCCTGTTGTGCCAATAGACACTTCTGTTGACAGGTCAAGTCTAATATAAGTAAAGGTAAATTCCCCATTGAGGAATCATATCTTTTGTGTGAGTTTGGAAATTTCAGCAAGTACATCTACTTGGGAAAAGTGCGCACCTCTTTTGGGCGTTAGTCTTCTAGGGTTTGTGAGCACCCTTTTGTGTGCTAGGTTTTCTTGGTGGTAAAGGTCTTTCTCTTGAAGAATATAGCAAAGGATTGGTTGGGTTTTCTTCCCTTGTTGAGAAGGGTTTCCCAGGATACTTCTTGTGTACTTGTGCATGGTGTTTCTTCTTGTCATCTTGGTTGTTGCAACAAATTGTTTATGGTTTAAGAAAAATGCTAAAATGGAATGAACTTCATGCTTAAGCCTAGCTTATTGAAAAATTAACATTATCACCTTATGATCGATGGTTGCACCATTCACCACACCAGCGTGGCTCATAGAGGACAGCAAGTCTTGCTCCATGAGGTAACAAGTCTGGTGTTGTGGTAAGTGTCATTTTAATAAATGAAGCAATTGAATATGTTGCAAAGGGTCCTTTCTTGATTTTGAAAACATTTGCTTGGAAATTATGCTCTTTGCTTATTTCACCTTGGTGGTTGACATTGTTGTCCTAGCAAGTGATCACCCTCGAGGAAAGGGTTTCTACTGGGGGGTCTCCTTGATGAGTCAACGTACCACTCCCGCACATACTTGCCACTTTCCATGTTTCTTTCCTTTTGTTTCCTCATCTTTTGTGTTTTCGGGCCACATTGACCCAAGAAGGGCTTGTACCTCATTTCATGGGAAGAACGGGTTGAAGGCCAAAAGGCTTGTAGCTGGCAAAATATAAAAGACAATCATAAACCTTCCAAATGCTCGCCCAGGGATCCCGAGAACAATGAAATGTTTCTCACAAAAAATTGACGGACCCGTAAAATAAATAACTAATTGAACATACCATTCAAGGTAGAGTGTGTGTGGGCAATGTTTTTCATGCTTAGGTAGAAGTCCCACATATCGTCTTCAACTTGGGGAAGCATGGTCAAGTGTGACCAAGGTAGAGTTAATGTAAGCAATGTTTTTCATGGTTATGTAGAAGTCCCATTTTAACTTCAACTTGGAAACACTCTAACAAATTAATGGCAAAAAGGGTTTGGAAAAATCAAGCGTCGCAGACGAAGGGCAACACACCCTCTACAAAGGCATCCATAAATGAGACAATATGAGCCCTTGTATGTCAAGAAACCCCATGCCCAAAAGTATCACCCCCATCCACCTCATACTCTTCACATGACTTAGACAGGGTCCACTTGGGAAACACTCCTTGACTTGGGGAATGACCCACCCAATAGGTCACCATGAAAACCCCCCCATACCTAAATTTGGCAACTTGCATAAGGTCTTTGAAAATTTGTTTATTTTGAGAGGGGGAATTTGATGCACATGTTCGGGTGGTTCTTTTATTATAAATGGCTTACTTGACATGATGCTTGTGACGTGTGAGCCCTTGGAGAGCGAATTTGCTTGTCTTTGCAGGACCTTGACAGGTGGAAAGCTATTTCGTGAAGGCACAAGGTCACTTGGACCTTCATTTGGGGCATGAAGCCTGCAGGATGGATGATGCACCCCCTCTCTTAGGGACACATGGATGATTGGCGTTGCCTTTGGAGGCATGAGAGGACACCTTGGAGGAGGAGACTAGCCCTCCCTTTGCCCAACATTTGGCCTTGGAGGCTCAAAACGTCACATTTTAGTGTATGACGTCACATTGGAGGGCTAGGGTTGGTGATGTTGGTGGATTTGATGATGAGTTGGCATGTTTTGATGGAGAGAAGCCCTAGCATATGAAGACATGGCCTTTGGAGGCCCAACAACTCCTTCAAAATGCTCAATGACTTGCTCTTAGGCCAAAACGTCACCCTTAGGGCATGATGTCCCCCCTATAAGGGGACTTTATGTTGAAGTTTGAGTAGCTTTGAAAGTTATTCTTATTATATTCATATTGTATTTGACAAAGATAAAACCCTAAAGAATAATGTTATATTATATTTGTTAAGTCGACCCTATTGTGCCTTGACAAAGTCAATTGTAAATTAGAAAGATAAAGTAGACAGGTCAACCCTAACCTAATTTATGGGGGGCACAACTTGTATTTATAAGAGGCTAGGTGCCTCACTTGAAGAACACACACAACAAGCTCTCTCACACACAAAAAAGTGTGAAAGTCTGAGATAGTTACGCAGAATATGTTTTACGCAAGTCTGAGAAGAGATAGAAGAATATGTTTTGTTTTCAGCTCTCTCCGAGACTGTGACACCTGGAAATGATACTTGGCTCATAGATAGTGGTGCTTCCAAGCACATGACAGGTCACAAGAATAGTCTCTCCAGCCTTGAAGAGAAGAACTCCCCCCAGAAAGTCTTGCTTGGAGATGACTATCACTACCCATCAAAGGAATAGGAGAAGCCACCTACAAGCTTAATTCAGGAACTCCAATAAGGATGAAGAATGTACTTTATGTACCAGGTTTGAGGAAAAATTTACTTTCTATTTCTGCTTTAGACAAGAAAGGTTTCCGGGTTGCATTTGTAGATGGTAAAGTTCTTATGTGGTCTAAAGGAAAAACTATAGATGATGCAATTGTTATTGGAATAGAAGAAGGTGGCTTGTACAAATTAAAAGGTCACTCAGATGCAGCCTTAACACACGTTACTGTAAGTCCATGTGAACTTTGGCATAGAAGGCTTGCTCACATTAACTACAAAGCCCTACCATATGTGAGCAAGGTAGTCACAGGTTTACCAGAATTAAAGGTTGACCATGAAGGCATATGTAAAGGATGTGCACAAGGAAAGATTACGAAGAATCCTTTTCCGAAAAGTGACAGCAAAGCGGATGGAATATTGGATATTGTTCATTCAGATGTATGCGGTCCAATGCCATCAACTTCATTAAGCGGCTATGTATACTATGTCACATTTATTGATGATTACTCTCGTAAGACTTGGGTTTACTTTTTAAAGTTAAAAGATGAAGTGTTTGAAAAATTCAAAGAGTTCAAAGTTTTAGTAGAAAACCTCTTCGAGAAGAAGATTAAGATACTCAAGTCAGAGAATGGAGGAGAGTACACATCAAATGAATTCAAAGACTTTTGTAGAGATGTCGGAATTAAGAGGGAGCTCACCACTCCTTACAACCCACAACAAAATGGTGTAGCAGAATGAAAGAATCGAACAATCATGGAAGCAGTGAAAACCATGATCCATGATCAAGATCTTCCAATGCACTTATGGGTTGAAGCAGCCAGAACAGCAGTATATGTCCAGAACAGAATATCCCATAGTGCACTTGGATTCAAGATTCTCGAAGAGATGTTCACCAGAAAGAAGCCAGAAGTCAGCCATCTCAAAATATTTGGTTGTCCAGTCTATTTACAAATTCCTAAAGAGAAGAGAACCAACCTAGATCCTTCCAGAAAGAAAGGAGTATTTGTTGGATACTGTGAGGTCTCTAAGGCCTTCAGAATCTACATCCCAGGTTACTGTCAGATTGAGATCATCCGAGATGTTACCTTTGATGAAGATGCAGCTTTCAGCAGATCGAGGAAATGTCAATTGGAATAAGTCTATGAAGAAGAACATGTAGCTCCCAGAGTTGCAGAACCTAACAAGGAAGTTGCAGTTACTCCTGATGATGTTATACCGGAGGATCGTGATATGGTGGAACCTCAGGAACCACCTCATGAGATCATCTCTCACAAGAGGAAACCAGCTTGGGCACGTGAAATCATTCAAGATGCAAAGAAGTATGGTGCTCCCGAAGGAACCATGAGACAAAGCAAGAAGCCTAAGCCATACTCCAGTGATGTGGCTATGATGTGCAATCTCGTTAATAAGGAACCTACTTGCTTTGAAAAAGTTTGCTCAAAAGAAGGAATGGATGGATGTCATGACCGAAGAATACCAACCTATTATGAAGAATGATGTGTGGGAAATGGTTCCCAAACCAGAAAACAAAGATGTGGTATCTTCTAAATGGATATTCAAAATAAAACATGCAACAGACGGAAGTATTGAGAAATACAAAGAAAGATTTGTGGCTCGTGGATTTTCCCAGAAAGAAGGCATTGATTATGAAGAAACCTTTGCTCACATAGCAAGATACACTTCTATCATAACCATCATGGCACTTCCAGCCAAGATGAAGTGGAAGTTACACCCAATGGATTTGAAAATAGCCTTCTTGAACGATGTTATTGAAGAAGAATTGTATATAGAACAGCCACCAGGTTTCGAAGTACAGGACAGGAAGACTCATGTCTGCAAGTTGAAGAAGGCTATGTTTGGTTTGAAGCAAGCTCGAAGAGCTTGGTATGGCAGAATGGATAGTTTTTTGATGAGCTTGGGCTTTGCCAAGAGTAAAGTTGATCCCAACCTTTACTTCAAGATTGTGGATGATGGACTAGATATATTGTTGCTATATGTGGATGACTTATTCTTGAAAGGTGAAGAAAAGCTCATCACAAATTGTAAGAAGAAGCTTGCCGCTGAATTTGAAATGAAGGATCCAGGCCCGATGCACGATTTCTTAGGTCTTGAAGTATGGCAGATCCCAGAAGAGATTTTCCTTATTCAATGAAAGTATGTTGTGGAAATGTTGAAGAGATTTGACATGATGGACTGTAAAGCATGTCCACTCCTATGGAGACGAATCTGAAGTTATTGGTTGATACTTCGTCAGAAATAGTTAAGTCACTCTATACAAACAAATGATTGGTTCCTTGATGTATATGACGAATACCAGACCAGATATATGCTTTGCTATGAACACCTTGAGTCAGTATCTGGTGGAGCCCAGACGTGTTCACCTTGTAGTTGCAAAGCATCTGATGAGATACCTTAAGGGTACATTGGACTATGGCCCTGTTTTACTAGAGATTATGACTTTTTAGTGTATGGCTATACTAATTCAGATTGGGCTGGAAGTGCTTCAGACAAAAAAAGCACTTCAGGATGTTGTTTCAGTTTGGGATCAGCCATGACTTTGTGGCAAAGCAGGAAGCAATCCAGTATTGCTCTCAATATGGCAGAAGTGGAGCACATTGCAGCATGCTCCGCCAGTTGTAAAGTCATATGGCTTTGGAAGTTGTTGACAGGTCTATTTGACTTAGAAATGGATGCTACCGTGATCTTTTGTGATAACCAGAGTTGCATAAAGATGACAGAGAACCCACTGTTCCACGATAAGACGAAGAACATTGAGATCTTGTACCACTACATTCGTGACTTGGTACAGAAGGGAGTAGTGAAGCTCCAGTATGTTGGCACAGATGAGCAGGTAGCAGATGTGTTGACTAAGCCTCTGTCTCGTGTGAAGTTTGAGTACTTCCGAGACAAGCTTGGTGTAGTCCGAAAGGACTTCCCTCGAAAGGGGGAATGATGTTGATGATACTATGGTATCCTGACCATCAGCAGGGCAACTCGTTAGGATTTACATCCTAGGGGATTGATCATCCCTGGACATATCCTATAAGGTCTGAATGGACGATCTATCGGAGCACCTATGTATGTATATACTTGTTGTGGCCAGTAGTGTAGCAGCTCGTTAAGATTTATATCCTAGGGGATTTTATTATCCATGGACAGATCTCGTAAGGCCCGAATGGACGGTCTGTCGAAGTGCCCACAGTTGTTGTAGTTGTTGCTTCTACTGTTGATGGTCCTGTTTCATTCTATTGCCATTGATGTTGTTGTTCCAGCTTCATGTTGTTGATGATGATGATGTTACTCCAGCTCCGCGCTGCAGATGATGATGATGCTCAGTTTCTATTGATGTTGATGATGAGAAAAACTTTCGATGATTTATAGATATGAGAGACAATGTTCCTGATGTTGATGATGATGTCTCCTGCTCTTGATGATGTATTGAGTCCAGTCGGTTGTTATTAATGTTGTCAATAGAATACCCTTCTTGTTAAGGGGGAGTGTTGAAATATTGTAACTTCGAAGAATATTCTACCTAAGAGGGAATGTTGAATAATATTATTATATTATATTTATTAATTAGGCCCTATTGTGCCTTTGTAAAAGTCGACCCTTTTGTGCCTTAACAATTAAATGTAAATTAAGAGGGTAAAGTGACAGGTCGGCCCAGACCTAATTTTAGGCTAGCCATGTTATCCCCTATCCTAGGGATAACTAAGGAGATTATGTCTCGAGGCCCACAAGTCCTAGACATGGAGTACCGAGAGCCATATTGACTTGAGCCTGGCCCTGGAGGGCCCATCCTTCTTCTTCAGCGCCTCCATTCTGTCAGCAGCAGCAACATCCATCCCATCAGCCCGGTTCTGAAGTAGCAATGGGTCTTGCTCCATGAGGTAATGAGTATGGGTATCATGGTATGTGTCACTCTAATTCTCAAAGCATTTGAATATGTGCATTTAATTATCTTTTGCTTCATTACGTTTGCTTGGACATTATGCCTTTTGACTTGTCCATACCTGGGGGGGATGAAAGAATGTCCTAGCAAGTTGGTTCCCTTAAGAGTGAATTACCACTAAGTGGGATTATGAAAGGTCATCGTCCATTCCTTCCATACTTACAACTTTTCACCATCTTCACCCTCATTTATCCCCTACATTGGTTTGGGCATTGGGTTTGCCAAGCTAGTAAGGGTTGTACCTTGCCTTGTGGGAAGAAAGGGTTAAAGACCCAGAGGGTAAAAGTAGTTGGTGTTATCCACCAGTTTGCACAAGCTGGATTCCTAAAGATCCGCCAAAGAATGAGCAAGAAACGCTCATATATGCAGATTTCAGTGATTTAGCAGACCTTAAAAGGGCCCCCTTTTTCCGCATTTCCACTATTGTAATAAATGTCCTAAGTATGAGATATTGTAAAAGACTATTGGCCGCCCTTGATCTGGGAGTGGGCACATACTCCGGAGTGTTTTTTCACTTGTTAATTATTTTCTCTGGTTGCCTTAGTGAGCGATTAAATAATTTCTAAGTTGTTTCACTCAAAAAAAGACTTGCTCCAAAGCCGAAGTATGTGTTGACAAGCAGGTCTTGGCATGGAAAATCCAATGTCTAGTTTCAGAATGTATATAAGCTCATACTAGAACATAGTGTCTGAGTCGTTTGGAAATTGCGGCTAAGTCTGATAGGTTTTTTTTAAGTTTTTAGTGAATTAATTAAATTCCTAAAAATATGGAATTTTTTAATTCAGAGTCAATAAATGTAAAAAATATGGCATCAAACTTTGTGAGATGCCATGTTTACAGTCGTTTTCCAGTCTAGAGTATGATGTAAACCTCTATTTCCCATCTTTCAAGACTAAAAAGTAATTATTATCACTAAAAAAATCAATTTTACTCGAAAAATACGAAAAAGGGGTAATTAATTGAGTTTCCTAAATTTTAGGAAAACTGGAAAACGTGTTTTAAACATGTTTTTAGTGTGTTTTTAGTCAACTCAAGGCTAAAAGTGAGTTAACTAATGAGAACGTCGACCTATCTAGATGACTTGGAGTTAGGGAGGAGTCTCCAACTCAACTCTCATCCTAAGTGGCATTACCTAAACCCTAGCACACCTCCCTCATGGCCCACACCTCCACTTAACTCACACCTCACTCCCATATTCTCTCAGTTCACTCACCCCTCACGCCTACTCTCCCTAAATCACTCCCCATCACCTCCACTCCACCTACCATCACTCTCCCTTCACCCACGCATCTCCTCCTCTTCTAAGTGCGCCACTCCTACGTAACTCCTCCACTACTCATGCTTCCCCTACTCCAAAACCCTAACCCTAGCACATGCATTTGCCTAGGGATCTCCACCTCCATTTCTATTTAAGAGAGGTTCGACCTCCTCATTTAGCTAGTTCAGTCTTGGGTGAAGAATCGTTGTAACACTTTCTAAGCATTGAATAAAAGACCTTGGAGCATCATTGTGTTGTCTTGTGTATTTGTGGAGGATCTACTCCTACTATGGTTCTTAATGTATGGTAAAGATCTCTTGCTAGCATTATTATTTATCTTTTTGGAATGAGGTATTAGTGAGACTAGGCTGTATTGATAATCCTTGTTTTGTTGCAAATCAATCTTTGAGTGCATGTCATTATTGTTTTAATTACATGTTTTCTTAGGTTATATGTTGGATATTTTAACATTTCGCTTGCAAGGGTTTTGTCAAGTTTACAGGTTCTCTATCTTGGAGGAATAGAGGGTCTTGCTTGAACCCCTAACGTCTTCAAGTGCAAAGAAAGGAAGGATTCCCCTCTTCAAGCAGCATTCTGACTCCATTGCCCAAATTTCAAGTTTAGAATTTCTCTTTCCCTTTACTTTCTCAAAATTTATAAGAAAAATCTGCTTGTCCTTTGATTTCCTGTTGCATGCAAGGTTTTGATTTGTCTTTAAAAGTTGAAATCTGTTTTATATCAGTTGTATGCAGCCTTTAAAAAATAGATCTGAGTTTTGTTGAAAGAATATATCTATTTGCCAAGATCTAGCTTAGTTTTGCTGCTTACTAGCCTTCAATTTCTAGCAAATGTTTTAGGCTTGTGATAGGCAAAAGTTTACTCTATTTTCTAAAGTACAAATCTGCAAGATAGGTTGTTGTTCTTTGTTGATTTTATATCATCCAATAAGATCCTAAGGAGGTTAGATATTTAGCTATCACTCCTTAGTTAATTTTTTGTCCTTAGTGTAGTTTAACTTAGAATTTTTCCACATATTTTTAGGGGTTGATCAAAGACACTCTTAAAGTGTTTTGGGTCACCTTTTGCATTTAATACCTTGTTGTTTTAGTGCAGATCTGACAGGTACAAGAGGAAATGCTACTGAACTTTTGAAGTTTAGCCCCTTCCAGGACCCTCCCGGTGCTCTCGGGAGCCTTGCGTTTGATCTTCTTATCATTAAAGCTTTGTAAAACACTTGATCTCTTCATATAAAGGTCAAGTGTTCCAAAAAAGAAAAGTAATCTCATCTTGTAATAAAGTTAGTGAGCCACAAAGCTCACCTTTAGTTGTTTCCCCTGCCCCTGGGGGGAAACTGGTGTTTTTTGTGTTTTCTTGCTTTTTTGGGGTTGTTTCCCATTCTATTGATTTCTTTTAGTTTCTCATGCATAAACAAGATTAAAACTAACTCACGTCACTTAAATCAAAGTCTTAAAAAATATTTGCAAGTTCTAGGTTTGCTTATCTTTAGTTTCAATTTTGCAAATATATTGGAATAAACCCCAGCTATTCAAATCTGAGTATGCAAGCCCGTTGTAACGCTTTAAGTGCTTCAGTGACCCAGAAAAGATTCGAATAGTGCATGCTAGTATAATTAGGACAATCTCTAAGTTGTGTTATTCATCTAAAACCTCTAGCCTAGGTGGAGTGTGTTAAGTCAGGGGGAAACTTTGAGATCTGGGTTCTCTCCTCATTGGACCTACGGCACACCCGGTCGATAAGTCTATAAGATTGGCGAATAACGAACGAAGAGGCCACATTCACTTTTGCACACAAAGAGTCGGGACCCCGACTTTAATCCCCACTTCACGATTTCAAAACCTCTTTTAATAACACCAAATCCCATAATTAAAACACTCAAAATAAAATTAACGCGGCATTTTCATCACATCACACTTTACTACTTTATGTTTGACACTGGTCTTTAAAGTTTATCTCTATCTTGTGTAATAAGTGCAAATGCTTTTCGTTATTTGATAATTGATAAAGCTCATGGTTGATTATGCAGGCAGTATCATGCGGTGTTAAATTTATCTTATGATCAAAAGTTTTAAACTCCTAGATTTTATTTCACATACTTAGCTTAATTCAAAGCCTTAGTATTTTGTTAGGGACTACCCCACTTGGCTTCGCTAGGAGTTGGCCTAGACGGAGGAGTCGAGGATCAGGTGACAGCACCTTGACTCGAGACTTGCCCCCAAGGACACACCAAGTGGATTGAAGGTTTCTTCCACGATAACCCAAGTGTGTATTAGGACGGCAACAACCGGAAAAAGTTAAAAGCCAAAGATCAAAACCTTAAGATGTTTTTGCCCAGGGATCCCCAAGAAAGCAATAAAAGGCTTCTCAGCAAGAAAAGCAGGGACCCATAAAAAAGATAAAACTCAAGACCTAGTTGGTGGATAGGGAGTCTCATCACGAGCCAGCCTATTAGGTCCATGGGCATGTAGCAGTATGACACTACTATTCATCTGGTCACCACGCCAGGGTAGTGGCTCTTGGTGGCATAGCCAAGAGAAAGGGGCTCTCATCACGAGCCAGCCTTCTCATCTCCGTGAAATGCTTGTGGGTAACGCTATCACCACTGGTCACCACGCTAGGGCAGTGCCCCCCAGCTATTCTCTTGAAAGAAAATGCAATAAGATAAGAATTAAAAAGGGCATTGAATGGGCTAGGAAAAAATCGCATCCATGACAAGGTGCAGTTCACCCTCTTCAGAGGCACCCACAGGTAAGACCTACATTTCCCTGTCATCACTGCACCCCTTTCCTAAACATCCTACACACCATCTCATGCACTTACATGACCTAGATTGGTCTTCACCTAGAAACACCCCACACCTAAGAAGAATTAGCCCAATAGGACGTCATGAAACCCTCTCCAAACCTGGCTTGTAGAATAGCATAACGTCTTTGAGCACTTGTCTAGGAAAGGGGGGTTTTATGCACATGTTTGGGTAACTTGATTATTAGATATGATTCACATTGTTATGATCCCTGTGACTTATGAGCCCATGGAAGGCGTACTTGTTGTTGCTACAGGACCACTCCCGACGGACAGGTACATATGGGGAGATGATTAGCTCGGACGTCCATAGGGATAAAAACCCACCAGATGGATGCTGAGACCCCAGCCAGGGGCAAACATATACCAAAGGCTTGCACCGAAGAGAGAGGAGGACGTTCCACCAGAGACAGCTTGGCAGGCCTGGACCCAGGGGGGTCTTTCCCTCCCACCATGATGTTGGCCCTTGAAGTCCCTTGACGTCATCATTCAGAGCCTTGACGTCACCTAGTTGAGGTATCCAGCTTGAGGACAACTTTGTTTGGCACGTGTGGCAGTTCCAGAGGGGTTTTGAGCCCCAACATTTCACTTGAAGGGCTAACGTTCTAGCAAGGAGGCTAACGTCACCCTAGGAGGGGCATGACGTCACCCTAAAAAGCTAAAATTAGGGTTTTGTTTGAAAAAATTGTGTAAAATTGGATTTTTCATGTAAACTGGCCATGTCAGCCTTTTTGACCTAATTTTGTAATTAAAGGTCATTTTGATTGTATAAATAAGGGATTTGGCCCTTGTATTTTTTCACCATTCTTTCACTCACACAAGTGAGGTCTGAAATTCGACTTCCTTAGGGTTTATTGGCTGAAATTAAGTGGTGTGCAACTCTTGGAGGAGGCTTATATTGGTGTTTTTTGGCATTTTCTTGGTGGAAAATCTTCAACTAGGCTATTTGCTAGATTATTCTTGGTGAATGTAAGTGAATTTCTGCAATTCTTCTTCCCTTTGAATGGTTATAGTATATTTACTTTGCATTTTACTAATATTATGAGATTGCTAGCTTAAAACCCTAGGAGATCAAGCACGTGTTATTGTCCTTGTCTTAATAGTTTTTCACCTACTAGATTTTGCTAGAAAACCTATTTGTTGAAGCATGTGCTAGAGCCCTACCATTGTAGCACTCTAGCATCATTTGCTTCATCAAGCCTTTATTTACATCAAGCTTGAGCTAAAGAAGAAGGAAAACCGCTAGGGCCTAAGGTTACCTATTTCCTAGTAGCCATTTTGCTTCTAGGGTTTGTTGATTGAGGCCTTGGGTTACCAACACCTCAACCATCATCCCTCTTGTCCTTAGCTCACACATTATCATTTGATTCCTTCAAGATTGTTGCTGCAAAAAAGTGACTCCATTAGCCCTAAAGACACTGATCTAGACCTTATACTTGATTGATTGATGAGAACAACCCTAAAATCTTATACATCAAGCTATTTGTTAACATTTCCTAACCCTAGATTAAACTAATCCACTAACATTCTTGTTGTTGTTACAAAAGTAAGCTACAGCCAATTATTACAACAGTAAAAGCTCTTAAAAGCAATTACTAAAGTTGATTTTTACATTTCCTCATTAGCTTATAATAAGTGCTAGCATATTGTTATTGTTAGATTATCATTTTTGGTCATTTTGAAGCTTATTTAAGGCATTGATTGTGAAGCCATCATCATATATACATTGTTGTTATAGAATTTTTGTTTGCTTCATCTTATATCAACTTATTGCTTTCGTTGACAAGTCCAAGGTTTTATGAAGCACTAACATCAATTTTACTTGCAAAAATAGTGTTTTTCTTGTTGCTTTGTTCTGGGCAAGTACACTTAAGCATATCATTGCTTCATTTTGTTAAACCTTTGGGACTTTCTGATCGGTGTGACTTGTGAGAGGAGATAACTTTTCTTGATACCTCAACCTTTGCCTTCTCAAACCCCCAGGTCACCGGGGACATCTCCCCTAGGCTTCACCCCTAAATAGAAAGAGGTGTTTTATTAAGGTGACAGTGATAGGACAACCTCATGTTACGCCAATTTTCCCTCCATTAACCTTTCTCTTTTGGACAAGTACAAATTGTGCAATAACAGGCCAGAACACTATTTATAAGGGAGGCCAGTGCCTCATTTGGACACACTCACCAACTAGCTCTGCAGTGCACAAGTCATGGAGGAGAACCTACTGCATGTTAAATTTGGCAGCATCGACAGTCATTCTCCAATGAGAGGCCATATGGACCACTCTGAGGCTAGCCAGGGAGAATTGGAGAATCAACCAGTGTTGTGAGGTATTGACAAAAGCCAGGGGGAACGTACAACCTCTGTGAGTCAAACCAAAAGTCAGGACAAATGAGATGCTATGTAAGTCTAATGCAAAAGTCAGGGGAAACGTAAAACCTCTGTGAGCATAGACAGACTAGTGCAAAAGTCAGGGGGAATGTACAACCTCTGTGAGCCTAGTCAAGCTTTGTGAGCCATGAGCAAGCTTTGTGAGCCATGAGCAAAAGTCAAGGCATCTAGCAAAAGTTAGGTTGAATGTAAAATTCCTATGAGCTAGAAACAAACGATCGTCTTGATAATGCAAATGATGTAAAGTATTGATCTAGTGAGTTGGCACACATAACACCTTCCACCATGAAGAAATTTGAATTGCTTTGTAAAGAGTCAAGTTGTAAAAAGTCAAAGTTGCATGTCTAGGTCAAAGTCAAAGTTGTCAAGTTTGCTGCATGTTGCATGTCGCATGTTGCATGTTGCATGCATTGCATGCATGTCTAGTTGCATGTTGAATGCATGACATGTATTGCATGGATGCATGTCATGTGCATGCTAAGGAGTTCACATGCATCTCATGTCAAGGGCGAGTTCCTAACTGAAGTGGTAAGTTCAGTTCTAATTCTGGCTGCTAAGTTACTGGTCAGTTCTAAATCTGATGGCTGAGTTAAGTTCAACATGCACTCATGCCTCTAATTCGAGCCCCCTCCTCTCTCCACTCTTATATAAGCAAGAGGTCGAACCTCTTTTCAAGACACAATGTTATGCAGCGAATAGGTGAGGAAGCTGAGAGGTATATCAGCCATAGAGAAGGCGCATAACAAAGTGGTGTATCAGTCAATAAGAGGCTGCAAGTTCAGTCATTAAGAGGCAGCAATAACAGTCAATAAGAGGCTGCAATATCAGTCAATAAAGAGGCAGCGTAACAGTCCAGAAGAGGCATCGTATATCAGCTAAGATACATCTTCAGTGCTGGTCTGTAACAGGTGGATATAAATCAGCAAGGTCTCTTAGTTACACAGTCAGGTCAGAGTCAACTTGGCAAGCTCTTTAAGAGCACAATTTCATGGTGGAAAGTTTGTAAGTGGTCATACATTATTAATGCAATAAAAGGAGATTGTTTGTTGGGGTTTTTCTCCCTGTATAGGGTTTCCCCAGGGTACATGTGTTGTGATCTTGCATGCTGGTAATTCCTTATGATTATTGTTGTTCTAATTTATGAATGATGTCAAGCTAAGTTCTAAGTACAATCAGATTTTTAAATAAGTACTTACAGTATTAAATCAAGCTCAAAATTTAACACTGCAACTGGGGGTGACGTCAAGGAGGGTTTTGGTCTATCTCTTGGTATCTATTGGTTAAGTGGTGCGCTACTCCCCCTAGTGAAGGAGTAGAGGAGGATCTTCTGTTCGGTTTTTTGGTCTATCTATATTAAAGAAGTTTTTGTTGGGTTTTCTTCCCCATGAGGGTTTCCCAGGATAAAATGTTGTGTACCTTGTGATTGTGTTTCTTTCAGTGATCATTATATGCTGTTGAAGTATTAAATGCTCATGTACTTTGGATATATCTTAATAACAGCATTAAAACTTAACAGAGGTCACTAGGGAAGCCTCCCTTGTGATGGACCTCTTTCCTTCACTGAAACGAGGGAAGTACTTGCCTAGGTGACAGTGACAAGTGCTTCTAATTGTTACACAAGATTAGCATCTTGTGGAGGGCTTTGCACAAGTACAAATCCTGTGATAACAGCTACAAGAAAGGATGATTTAGAAAATTTTAGTTTTGACATATTCTGTCTGCCTGCTTTGTCAGTCTTATTCCATGGCAGCTTTCTTTTTGTACTTCCTTGCTGTTTAGCTTGGCTGCAGCTCTCTATAATATAAATTTACAAGTTTAAAAAAAAAGAAAAAAATACTAAACACTAGAAAAATCATTCAAAAACTCCACAGAATTTAGCCAATGCTCCTTCCCAACTTTGGTGTTTGCAATAATCAGATTAGATCCATATACCAGTTACAAGCATTGATGATGAAGTATAGTAAACACTTATTTCCAGTTTTGATGTGACAACCTGTCTATGAACTCACGACTTTCCACGTATAAATTCCTTTGCAAACATATCTCGAAGACCTCCATTTTGTCATCTGCATCATTGTCCTTTACAATTCCATGTAGCAAATGTCTCAAAGCTTGTGTATTCAGATGTCGCATTTTTATTGAAGAGTCTGATCCAGCCGTGATAAGAATAGAAGCTCCTGGGACATATCCACAGCGCCAAACACCTCTTCCACTGTACATGCATATAAGTCAAAGCACTATTAAAATATCAGTTCTAAATTACAAAAGATCGATATTTTATTTTGAACTTAGCAGTCCCATTGCCCTATTTGTGGTCATTTGTTGGACATTAATAAAATTATCTTATCTTATCTTGTCATTTTGTAGGATAGATTTCAAAGGTACATCATTGCACATGGAAAAAAAATTCTTAAAAAATATTATAGCCAGCTACTAAACATTTCTAGAAACTTGTACGAGAAAAGATAGCTGCCTTAGCTATTGAACAGCCCATTGCTTTTCCATTCATGGTTTGACACTTACATATGCCCTTTGATGGTTGCAACATGTTTCCCATTTGATCCCCATATGCGACATGTGCAATCCTCACTGGCTGTGATAATTATCTAGGACACAACGTCATCAAGTTACATAATTAGAATAAATTAAATATCACAATAATCCTATCCAAAATAAATGCAATCATAATATGATCCATTCTATATAGATAGTCATCAAAGCATAATTTCATAAAAGATAGAAAAGATAAGATAAGATACATTTATTAGCATCCACTAAATGACCAAAATATTTAGGTCAATGGGACTCAAAAGTACAGCCAGTTTAAATTCGGTGGGAGTGTAAAAGCAGCGCCTATCACTATTCTATCAAAAGCAGAAAAAGAGTTATATAACTGGCCAATATAAATAAAAAGTAGTGCAGATATAAAACCATGTCAAGCATAAAATACAGATGTCAAAGCTTGCTGCAGCTAGAAGCAGAATAAGGTGAGAGAGAAGAAGAATAGGGTTCTCCCACAGCCATCAATCACCTGTGAAAAGGCCAATGCATTATCTGATGATGTCATCTGGAGAATACCCAGAACCGAGGTGGCCTGGCTGTGTAAAATGTCAAGTGTTCACATAAAGAACGGAATACGTTCCAGCATGAGCAATTATGCATAATTATAAAAGGCAATTGCAATAGCATTTGGCCATGTAGAAATCTAAAGATGGGCAAAGCCATGTGTGAACCTTAGCATTTTCCTGATGTAGATACTTCAGTTTTTAACTCCGCCTAAATCATAATCAATAACAAAATATGTCTACATTAGAGGATTTAGTACTTAGATTATAATAAGTTGCAATTCCTTCACTTGCCAGAAATTATCCAAGTCTCTGGAAGCCACATTTGCACATATTCCATAAATGCTCCTATAATAGATATTTTCAAAGTACATGAACAAGACTAGTTGCCATAAGAAACAATGGAAGAATATGGCAATATTTAGTTATGAGAAGTACCAAGAAAAATACATGATGTCAAAAAAAACCACAAAATCACAAGAAATCAGCCTAACAGTCAATTCACAAAAGAAAATAGGAAGGCCTCAGATCAAATCTCTTACCAAGATAAGATAAAATAAGATAATTTTATTAATGTCCAACAAATGACCAAAAAGTACTTTAATGGGAATAAATGAGTACACACAGTGGAATACAAAAAATGGCAGTGCAGAAGCAGCACTAATAGCTATACTACCAGCAACAAGAAAACATCTAAGAATATAGCTAAAAGACTACCTCAGAGAAAGAAAGAAAGAGGCAGAGACACAAAAAAACAAGAATACATGATTGAAAACTCATCAAGAACATGTCAAGAGGTCAAAAGACGCAGATTAGTGTTGCAGGGGAGCACTTCCCTGGGTCTTGCTCCCTTTTTGGAAGCGCACTTCCGAGCGAAGCATTGGGCAGGTGCTCTCGGGAGAGAACCTACGTATGCTGGGGAGGAAGCCTGTAATGAACAATCATTGCAGAAGAGCATCCCGTAGAAAGTGGCATGAAGCCATAATATCTAAAAAGAATAAAATATAATACAGGTTCAAAGGGGTTCACATGAACAGTCATCTCCTTTCATAGTAAGTCAACTAATCATTAATATATTTAATATAGCATATAACCAACTTAAGTACAATATATATATATATATATATATATATATATATATTATCCTATGTACTAACTTAGTACAATATACATATTATTATACAACATACTTAGTAATAAATCATATATTACAAAGCTGAAAAAGAATGCAGTGCACAGATGGACAAAGGAACCCATACACATTTTATAAAACCAAATCCCCAAAAGAATACAGAGAAAATTGTTAGTTTTTTAGCTCGGGAGATACTCCGCATGTTTGTCTTGTATGCGGAAGTAACCTTGTACCTACACTACTAGACACTTGACTTTGTAATGGGTTTTTATAAAGTTGTGATAAAGTGGTTCTTTTATGAAAGTGACTTTTTAATGAAGTGTACTTTCTAATATTAAATTGACTTTATTTCATAAAACGTGCTTATGTTCTAAAGTGAAAATGTACTTTAATATTTTAAAGTGATTTATTTTGAAGGGAATGAATCATGTCCCTTGATCTTGTAAAGGCAAGATTAGATCTTGGCCATTAGATTTACGGTTGGAGAAGGTGAAGGGTCACTTTCAGATTATAAGAGAATACCTAGGGTAGTGTGCAAGACACAATGAGAAGAAGAGATTGAGAGATTTCCGAGAGAGCTTGGGAGAGGAAAGGGCAGCAAGCTGAGCGCATTTCCCAAGAGAGCTTGGGCACATTTCCCAAGGCAAAACTCTGTTTTGAGTGTGCTGAAATTTATTGCTGTGAGGGAGACCGTACTGTATGGATCCATACAGTCCGTACAGCATAGAAGTGGGCACGTTTTTCGAGACAATGAAGGCAAAAAAATCGAGGCAGCTTGAGGATATTTGTTGTTGAAGGGCAGCCATACAAAACAGTCTGTACAGCAGCAGATTGGCACAATTTTCAAGGTGCTGTTTTTTTGGGTGGGTCGTACAGAGGTACAAACTTGGCACATTTTTCAAGGCAGATTTGGAGGGACAGTTTGGGTGCTGTAAGTGGTTTTCTCTTGGCTGTAAATGTAATCTTGTTGCTGATATATCTTTCCTGAAGCTAATAAAATCTCTCTCTTTGGGTTTCCCCACATTGGGGTTTTCCCTGGCTGGTTACCTAAATTTCTAAGTATTTCTTGGATGTGTGATTGTTGTTCATTGTGTTTATTCCGCTGCAAAAGTGCTTGGCAATGTGTATTTCTGCTCATAATATTTTCTGAATGTGGGTTTATACATTTCAGAGTTCATAGATGACAGTTATCTCTAGGTTGCTAAGTGTATGACAGAATTTAGTACATGTTGATTTTGTCATTAAATTTCTACATGGTATCAGAGCTTGGGCTCTGAGTTACAGTGAGCAGTGAGATTTTTGGGCAAGGTTTGAAGGGGGAAATCTGTTGTTTGTTTTCCTTTGAATAGTGACAAGGAATATGGCTGCATGCATTAGATTTCAGGATCAATTGGATGGCATTTCCAACTATTTGCAGTGGAAGATCCGGATGTCAGTTGTTCTCAAGGAGAATAAGATTTGGAACTATGTTAGTTATGTTGTTGTGGCTCCCATAGCAGATCATGTTGCTTTGGATTTGCATGAGGTAAAGGAGGCCAAAGCTCAGAGAATCATTCTGGATGGTGTGAAGGACCCACTCATTCCACATCTGTCTGAGAAGAAGACAGCTTATGAGATGTGGGAAGCTTTGAAGAATTTATTTGAGGCTAAGAATGCCAATCGGAAGATGGCCTTGAAAGATAAGATGCATGACTCAAATATGGCTAAGGGTGAGGATGTTGCATCCTATCTTACCCAGCTAGCCCAAGTTAAGGATGATTTAGCTGCAGTGTGAGAGATCATCTCAGAAGCCGAGTTGGGGAGGATAGCCTTGAAAGGCTTCACAAAGGAATGGAATGTCTTTGTGAAGTGTGTGGTGGGTCGAGAAAATTTTCTAGATTGGAGCAAGTTGTGGGACGACTTCACTCAAGAGGAGATCTGGATGGGGTCTCATAGCAGTGGTCAGAAGGAAGACAAAGCTGAGGAGAATGTTGCTCTTGCTGCAAAGGGCAAGAAGAAAGGAAATTTCGGGAGGGACTTGAGTAAAGTCAGATGTTACTGTTGTAACCAATTGGGGCACCTTGCTTCTCAATGTCCTGAGAAGAAGAAGAAGAGGAAGGAACAGGAGGGGCCTAATACAGCTGCTACAGCAGCCATGGAGGACTTTTCTACCAAGTTTGATAAGAACTTATCTTTGGTTACTCTAGTATCCAATGTCAGTAGTGGAGGATTTGGGGGTGATATCAAATGAATTGTTGACAGTGGAGCCTCTTGTCACATGACAGGAATCTGGCGACCATTCCTTATTATCACAGAGACAGGTCTTGACAAGCTAGTGGAAAGTGAAGGTGGTATGGCGTGAGCTGTATGTGGAGTTGGAAGGGTTAGATTCCAACTCGAGTATGGAGGATTCCTCGAGCTTGATGGAGTTCTCTTTGTTCCAGGGTTGAGGGTTAACTTGCTCTCAGTCTCGGCCTTGGAGGATGTTGGATATTGTACATTGTTCAAGAGGGGACATGTATTTATCTACAGGGAGGGAGTGGACCCGATTGAACCACAACTGATTGGTGATCGGGTGGACAGGTTGTACATGTTGCGAGGACACCTTCAGGTTATGATTCAATGTCGGATGAGAAGCAGGAGGCTCCTGAGACTGCGATGGGCCCAAGGATTCAGTCTTGCATTCCGAGAGAAGAGAGGGAGTCTCTTCTGAGCACCGGTGGGAGGCTCAGCTGGTGTGATCGAACCGATGCTCAGGGTGGAGTGGATTATCCTAGAAGCTCAGGGTTCAGAATAGTTGTCAAGAGGATGTCTTTTGGTTCGAGTTCTATGCAGGTGTTGAGGATGGCTCCAGGTTCAGAGGGAGCTCCTATTGAGAACAGTGTGATGGGACCGGATGATGGTGAGGGCAACAAGTACATCCCTCGCTAAGAGAGAGTGTTAGCTTTTTTAGCTCGGGAGGTACTCCACATGTTTGTCTTGTATGCGGAAGTAACCTTGTACCTACACTACTAGACACTTGACTTTGTAATGGGTTTTTATAAAGTTGTGATAAAGTGGTTCTTTTATTAAAGTGACTTTTTAATGAAGTGTACCTTCTAATATTAAAGTGACTTTATTTCATAAAATGCACTTATGTTATAAAGTGAAAATGTACTTTAATATTTTAAAGTGATTTATTTTGGAGAGAATGAATCATGTCCCTTGATCTTGTAAAGGAAAGATTAGATCTTGGCCATTAGATTTAGGGTTGAAGAAGGTGAAGGGTCACTTTCAGATTATAAGAGAATACCTAGGGTAGTGTGCAAGACACAATGAGAAGAAGAGATTGAGAGAGAACTTGAGAGAGGAAAGGGCGGCAAGCTGGGCGCATTTCCCAAGAGAGCTTGGGCACATTTCCCAAGGAAAAACTCTGTTTTGAGTGTGCTAAAATTTATTGTCAAGCAAATGGAAATAAGTCATGCCCATCAAATAAATGCTTTACAGAAAGCAATCACTATGGAGAGGTCCCAAGTTAATAGACAACAACACAAGCCAAATGATAGGTGGCCAAGAAGACCTCCCCAAAATGATCAAAGACCACCAAATCCTTTTGAATCCACCAACTTGGCAGAACATCGCTCTATACCTTATTGTAGGCCTTGTGGTGAGTTTCATGAGGAATCGACTTGTTTAGTTTACCTTGAAGAGTGTGAAAATGAATATGGAAACCAAGGAAATGAACAAGTTAATATGTGTGATGAAAGATATTATGGTGGCATTGATGATTGGATGGATGTTAATGATTACGAAAGTAGTGGAAACTTTATGAATGGTAATATTGATAACGCTACAGAAAAGTATGGGCCCAAGCCCACTCCCCAACAAGTTGCAAAGATGGCTAAGTTTAGAGGCATTACATACCAAAGGGGTGGAAATAAAAGTCAAGATAAAAGTCAAACTAGTGCCCCCAAAGTATCATCAACTCCTCCTAAGTCTAATATGCCCAGCAATGCAGACTTAAACTTTGACTTAGGTGGTTGGTTGAGTAATGCAAAAGTGTTAGTGCCAGTATCAGAAATCATGAAGATTCCTTCACAGAAGGAAAAACTACTTAAAGCCATTGAACAACCTCCTAGAGTTGTTGTAGAGAAACAATCAACCGTGGCTTACCAGGATGCACCAGTTATTCTACAGAATTGGGATAGGAAGAATGAAAAGAATTTGCCTTTCTACCTTTCCTTACTTCTGAACGACAAAGTGTTACACAATTGCATGCTAGATTCAGGAGCAAGCTCAAATGTTATTACTAAGAAGGTAATGGAACAGTTAAACTTATGAATATCAAGACCTTACCACAACATTTGTGCCTTGGATAGTCAAACAATTGAAGTGCATGGATTGATAAAAGGTTTGCATGTACACTTAGCGGTATTTCCGGATATCATGTTTGAAATGGATATTGTGGTGATTGATGTGTCGGATGTTTGGGGAATGTTATTAAATAGAAAAGCAGCTGCAGATCTGGGTGGTAGTCTACAAATGGATCTATCTTACGCTACTCTCCCTACCCCAGATGGAAATACTTTTAAGTTGAATAGGGAAGTGTATAGAAAGTATCATGTTGAAGACCCCAAACATCCCAAAGATGAGTTAAAATGGACTGATGAAGGTCTTGGCAACTACGCCATCTTGTCTAACTCTATTGTGCCTTTTGAAGAAACAGTTCAAGATAATGAATTAGATAAGGTGTGGTACATGAACTTTGATGGTGCTTTTTCTAGAATGGGAAAGGGTGTTGGTATTGTGCTTCAAGCTCCAAATGGTGAAGTATTGAAATTTTCTTATAGATTGGAGTTTGATGCAACTAATAATGTGGTTGAGTATGAGGCTTTACTCCTTGGTTTAGAACTTTGCAGAGATAGGGGAATAAAATGTCTAAATATCAAAGGGGATTCAGACTTGGTCATACAACAGTTAAAGAACAGGTTTGTTTGCAGGTCAGAAAGATTGAAAGGGTATAGAAATGCAATTTGGAACTTAATGAATGATTTAGATGCTATAGACTTGATTGCAATTCCTAGAGAACAGAATTCAAAAGCCGATGAACTTGCAGTAGCAGCTTCCACATTACAGCTTCCAGACAGTTTGATTGATGAAAATATTTCAGTAGAAGTCATTTTTAGACCCTCGGTCCCGGATAACATGGACCATTGGCAGGTTTTTGATGATGGCAAACAGGTGGTCAAATTTTTACTTCACATCCATGAATTTTCAGACTTAGGCATAAGTTTGAAAGAGGAAGGCTGCAATTACACTGGAAATGATGATGAGATGAAAGCACTACCTAAACGAGTGGTTTCTTCAGAAAAGAATTTTGATAGACAGGATGGTCATAAGCGGGAAGATGAAACAAAGAAAAAACTATGTGATTACCTTGAAGTCAATATTGGAACTAGTGAAGAGCCTAAGTTAATAAAAGTAGGCAAGACTACCCTATAGATCAAAGGAATGAAATTGTTAATTTACTAAAAGAATATACGGATGTCTTGGCCTTTAGCTATGATGAACTCAAAGTCTACAGGAAGGATGTGATTCAACATGTAATTCCTCTTAAGGAAGGTACCAAACCCTTTAGACAAAAGTTGAGGCAGTTAAACCCCAAGTTAGCTCCTTTGGTTCAGAAGGAGTTACAGAAAATGTTAGAAGCAGGTATCATTGCACAGTCTAGACATGCTTTTGGGTGTTCGAATATGGTAGTTGCTAGAAAAAAGACAGGGAATATTCGGATATGCATTGACTTCAGGAATTTAAACATTGCTTGCACAAAAGACCACTATCCCCTACCCAAGATGGAAACTTTACTTCAACGGGTTATTGGTTCAGGAATGATTTCCATGCTTGATGGTTTCTCGGGTTATAATCAGATCAGATTAAAAGTAGAGGATAGGCATAAGACTACTTTCACTACTCCATGGGGAACTTTTGAATATCTCAGAATGCCATTTGGTTTATCAAATGATGGAGCTACTTTTCAGAGAGCTATGGATTATGCCTTCAAGGGGTCGATTGGTAAATTGATTGAAATATGTCAGGATGATTTAACGGTTTTTTCTAAGGATGGTAAAACCCACATTGACCACCTTAGGCAATTTTTGGACAAATGTAGAGAGTTTGGAATCTCTCTAAATCCTACTAAGTCAGTCTTTGGGGTGACTGAAGGCAAATTATTGGGCCACATCATAACTAAAGATGGGGTTAAATTAGACCCGGAAAGAGTGGTAGCCATTGGTAAAGTGTCTTTGCCAACAACAAAGAAACTTCTTCAATCCTTCTTAGGACAAACCAATTTTTTCCATAGGTTCATTCCTGAAATCATGAAACCTATATACAAGCTACTTAAGAAGGATGTGAAATTTGAATGGAATGATGAAAGTAAACGAGCTTTTGAAAGCATAAAGACTGCCATATGTGAAGCTCCGGTCCTTATTAGCCCAGACTATGAGAAAGACTTTCAGATTTTCTCTTTTGCTTCTGAAGACACTATTGCTGGTGTGTTGCTCCAGAAAAATGATCAAGGCCATGATCAGCCTATTGCGTACATGAATAGGGCCTTGCAAAATTCAGAAGTAAAGTATCCCATGTTTGAGAAGCAAGCTTATGCCTTAGTCAAATCACTCAAACATTTCAGAGTCTTCATCGGATATTCCAAGGTGATTGGTTATGTTCCTAATTCTACGGTTAAAGATGTTTTATCTCAGGTAGAAGGATTGGGCTCAAGGAGTAGATGGATTGCTAAAATCCAAGAGTATGATTTGGAAATTAAACCAACAAAATTGATTAAGGGTCAGGGCTTGGCGAAAATGTTGACAGAAAGTAATGAGAAAGCCTTGGATATGGTTAACCAAATCAATAATGAAGAATGCCATCCTAACTTGTTGAAACTCGAACAAGTAGATTGGTATACAGACATCATCTTCTATCTTAAGAATCTAACTTGTCCAAGGCATCTAGTAGGACACAAGAAAAGGGCTTTGAGGTTAAAATCTTCTAAGTATGTCCTTACTAGAGATGGATTAGGATGGAGGAATCCTAATGGGGTTATCCTTAGATGTGTGGATGACGTTGAGTCAAAGAAACTAATGGATGAATTCCATGGAGGGTTTTGTGGAGGACACTTTGCTGCTAAAACTACTACCCACAAAATACTTAGAGTAGGATATTTTTGGCCCACTATGTTGGCATGTTTTACAGGCAGCGTATTCTTGTCATTGATGGCAAGTACAACAACGACGATGGCTTAAGTACAGGAAGAATGTGCCAGGCGGGCACCAGAAGTATTTTGGGAAGACGCAGCAGAGCAAGCTCGATAAGATCAGAAGAGATACTGCAGAGTATGCGTGTTTGTCATTGATGGCAAAGATCACGACCAGCAGCGCAGGGATAATGGCATGGCAATGGCAAGTTCAACAAGTGATCGTTGGATCCCATTCAGAAGCGTAAACTCCAGGAGTCAAGGAAGCAACTCACGGCAGAAAATCGCGAAATGCGAAACCACGACTTAATCTCCATTTCGGAGTTTCGGATACCGGGAGTTGGAGGTGTCGAGGAAACTCACAACAAGAATGATGAAATCGCGAAATGTGAAACCACGACGTTTCAGAGTTTCGGATACCGAGAGTTGGAGGAGTCAAGAATCGAGACTCTTCATCACAGGAGTCCCGAAGTTGCGAAATGCGAAACACCGAAATACCGGACCATTGATCTGACTCCATTTCGGAGTTTCGGATACCAGGAGTTGGAGGAGTCAAGAGTCGAGACTCTTCATCACAGGAGTCCCGAAGTTGCGAAATGCGAAACGCCGAAATACCGGACCGTTGATCTGACTCCATTTCGGAGTTTCGGATATCAGGAGTTGGAGGAGTCAAGAGTCGAGACTCTTCATCACAGGAGTCCCGAAGGTGCGAAATGCGAAACGTCGAAATCCCGAAACAGGCACATCAACAAAGACTCCATTTCGGAGTTTCGCAGACCGAGAAATCAAAGATCAAAAGAACAGGGTTTCCTAACCTCTCGAACTCGCAATATGCGAAATCGCGAAATAATCCTAGTCATTGGATCAATGACAAATCTGCGCCGTCAGACCCAGGAGGTGAGTGTGGCAGACCATGTCAGCAAGGACAGGTGGCAACCTACGTCAGAAAGGACACGTGGCACAATCATATAAGGACAAGTGTCAAGTTGATTTGGCATTTCAGGAACCTGGAAATCACAATTCTGAGTGACACGTGGCAGACACACAAATCACGACACGTCATCGAGTGACGTCATTCCAGGAATTTAGTTTCGGGAGTTTTAGCATCAACTCTCCCCCAAAGTCCCAAAAGCTAAAGTTCTAGGGCGGAGGATAGCCGTCCGATCACCACGGATCGTGGACCGTTGATCTGAAGAGCGAAGCGCTCAAATAATTAGCGAGTGGTCATAGGTTATGGTCACATCGTCGAGAGTTGGAGGAAGGCGCTAACAACTAAACTCCATTTCAGAGATCGCGAGTTGGAAGAGTCAGAGTGACTCGCAACAAATTCGCAAAACGCGAAATTGCGAAATGCGTTTTGGAATAAGGTTGTGGTCACATCTGCGGAAGATGGAGGAAGGAGCTAGTGCAACCAAGCTCCATTTCGATGATCGCGACTTGGAGTGTCGAGACCCTTCATCATAGGAATGCCGAAATGTGAAATTGCGAAAGCGCTTTATGGATAAGTGCTTGGTCACCGCCGGTGGTCACATCGTCGAAGAGCTCGAAGAGACAAGCTCCATTTCGGAGTTTGGGACATGGAGAGTCGAGACTCTTCACCACAGGAATGCCGAAATGCCGAAATGCAAAATGGCAAAATCAACGCGAGACCCTGTGCTTGTAATCCAACGGTGTTGGATTCTTGGAAATCTGATCGAAGGGCTACTGTTGCTCTTCACAGTTAATCGATCAGTTACGATTCAGTTAGCAGAACTGAATCATAACTCTTGGACGGTTGGCGATTCAGTTGTTGATGGTTTTTCTTGGAGGTTCACAGTGTAACTCCTAGAAACGACTGATGGTTTCTGCCAGAGGACTCGAAGAGACTTCAGGCTGATCGCCAGAGAAGATGAAGTGTCTCGAGGCATCTTCCAGTGGCATGAAGACTGCTCAT
>ML779746.1:271593-284482 GCA_009831015.1 Picea engelmannii | reverse complement strand
TGACTTAAGTGACATATTTCACTTTTGACTTAAAACTCCTAAGTCAAAGCGAAATTAGAATCATAAAGTAAAGTATGAGGGTAAAAGTCTTCCCCCTTTGTGCTTAGAGACTCATAAGCACATGGGGACCACTTTCCAAGGTATCCAAATCTCAACAGATTTGGACCCCAATTCTGCGAAGGTAATTTTCAGCTTGCTGGAAATTAGACTTACAGCAGATCTGAAGGCTATTGGACTTAGTAAACACTTATACTTTGCTTCCCTAACCTTCTTACCTACAGATCTTGTGATCTAGTGCATTTTTGCACTTGTGGGAGGCCCCAAAAGACCATTTTTAAATTTGTTTGTTATTTTCTGTGTTTTACTGTGTTTTGCGGGTCTGATTTAACAAGACAGCAAGGAGATTACTCATTTTCAGCCTCTTTGGTCAAGGTCCTCACATAGTTGGTCATCCGGAAAAGTGGTAACAATATTCCCCTTCCCTCTTGTACTTCATTTCGTCATTATTTTTGAAGAGTAAGGGTGAGTTAGTTTGTTGTTCAGTCACTTTATTTTCTGCAGTATCTTTCATTTCAGCAAGCTATTAAAGTAATTAACTCCTACCCCTTCACCATAGCCCGCTAGTTAAGGCACTGATCTACTAATTGGTTGGGTAAGGTGATTGTGTTGTGTAATAGGGAAGCCTCTCAAAGCCTTTTTTGCGTGGGAGTTGGGCTTGAACAGAGATAGGATAGGTGTTGTGGTGACATTGGGCACCTATCCCTTGTGTTGCTCCCATAGCAGTCTAAGACCTTGTAGAACTACTAGTTTGGGCGGTAACATTTTTTGGCGCCGTTGTTGAGGAACAAGATTTTCAAACCAAAGGGTCTGCAACGACATATACATCGGTGAGTTTTATTATTTTGTACTTTGATGAGATTGTTTTGGATCTATATGCTAACATTTCAGGATCTCATCTGGCGATTCCATTGAAGAAAAACAAAAAGAAGTACAGTGCATGTCCAACACTGGCAACTCCATTGTCTGATCTCTAGTAGGATTTTGTTTGTACCTTGGTGAGATTTCTATTATCATTTCTAATTTGCAGGATCTCACCTGGCGACTCCACTTGAATAAAATGTAATAAAGAGGTACAGACAAGAAGTCAATCTCTGAGGTAAGAAGTGAGGTATGTATTGGCAACTCCATTGTGGTATTCTCATAGATATTTTTCATCTCAGGTTTTCATTTTAGCCTTGCTTCTAGCTCCTACTAATAAACATGGAGGATCTCTCTCCATGGTTAGCGAAATGTTATACTCCGATTGACTTTTCAGGTATGAAGAATTTTCCCCACGATCATATATATGGGTCGGAAGACCTACCCATCTTCTATGGATATGGGGATTCAATTGTGAAACACGTTTCTGCATTCATCATATACTGCAAGAAAAATGACTTCCCTTCATGAGGATGTCATGATGAAATATTTCAGCATGAGTTTGAAAGGGCTTGCACATATGTTGTATGAAAGCCTTGGCAAAGGCATATTTCCATCTTTTGCATAGTTTTTGGAAGCATTTTGTTTAAGGTGGGATTACGATTTAGCAAGTTGGTTGCTCCTAGTCCACGATATAAGAGAATTATATTCTACACAGAGACTTATTGAGGATGGTCTTAGTCTTCCTATGGAAGATATTGAGATCAATAGCAACAACAAAGATCACAAGATTTGTATGGAAGAGGTTCATCCTTCTTCCCCCTCCCATGAGCTACTATCACATGATCACTCAAGTTCAAAAAAGGACGATGAATGGGAGGCCTATTTGAAAAGCCTCGAAGAAATGGACGAGGCAAGTATGGACAAGGAATGGCAACTTTACCTCGAAAGTCTCAAGGAAGTCAGTGACGAAGAAGACCTTTCAACGGATCTTAATGTGCTACCTCAACAGGAAAACAATAGTGAAGAGCCCTCTCATCTTTCCATTGAAAATCAAGATACAATTGAAGATTACAAGGATGAGGATAGCATTGATGACAGTGATATTCAAGGACCCACCCTCCCACCTCCAGACGAAAGCACAGATTTGACATCCCATGTTCCTTTTCAATCATCTGATTCTCATGATACATCTTGTAGTGATTCAGAAGGGAATAACTTGGTGGGCAGTTCTTCACCAGATAGGGAGCATGACTATACAGAGATTGAAAGTATTGATGCATTCCTTCAGGTTGACAAATGCAAATGGGATGCAAGCTACTATCATTTTGATAATGACCCCATCTATGATATAGAAAATGGTGAGCGTGAGATTGCAGAGTTTTGGCCATATGAGCAACCAAGTTTGGCCATTTTGCAGGAACAATATTTACAGGTGTAGAGGGAGGAATTCCACCTTCATGATATAACAAAGTTGTCTCAGCCATGTACATCCATGTTTCATAGCTCTCAAGTGTATAAAGATCCATTTGACAACGAGAGTTTGAGGGCCACAGTGGTGAGAAGGCCGAAGCATTTTCAGTTTCAAACATACTTCATGAATTGTCCTCTTTTCATGCCGCAGCAATCAACCATAAGGTGTGAGTTTCTTTTTGTTTTCAATTCTTATTTATTATCTTATCATATGTGTGGGTATGTGATTAGAGACATCCAAAGAGAGCAGTAATTGTCATGTAGGTTCCAGTTGGAGCCGCCATCAAAGCCCCTTTTACTTGATAATGCAATGAGTAACATTGATGAGTGGTTCAATGTTAGCGATGAGAACAAAGTACATCAACCCTATTGAGTTATGGATTGAATAAGCATGCAGTAGTACAAGGGATGCATGGTATTCCTTTGTAACTCTTTTGCATGATGATCTCGGTCCCATTACAGGATCTTTCTGAGTCATGAAAGAGTTACCAACATACACTTGCTACAGGTTTGACATATCACTTTTCTACTTAGCAACCAAACATAAAGGTAAAACCCAAGGTAATGATGAGTTTCTTTGTTGGTTGCATTGGTTACATGATTTTACTTGACATATCTTGTTTCCTTGATTAGAGTAGGTTGAAATGAATAAGCTCGACTAAGAGCATTGGTGTAGTGTTTCATTTCAATTTTTTCATTTCAGTATTTCCTTTCATAGATTAGATTACTTTTTGTTTTGGTTTATTTTTTCTTTCTAGGAAGGGATGAGACCTCATGTCTTATTCTCTCTCCTATCATTTGATGCTTTGCTTTGAGACTGTTTCAGGTCTACAGGTTGAGATTATTGGTTTCTCACATCCTCTCAGGAAGAGCACGTGTCCACAGTTGGAACCTGTTGTTACCTCTCTAGAAGGTACCTTAGAGTTTTTAACTTGGCTACACCATTGTAAGCCCCAAGATGCAAGTTAAAGCCATGGAAACCAAAGTGGATGATTTTTGTAGTGGACTTCCAGGCTTAGTCTAATCATGATTAGTCCCCTTATGTCCTCGTCTCACTATCTCTCGTCCTAGATAGGTTTGGAGGTCGTGGCACGGATATATTGGGACACATGATTGTGTGGAGCCACAAGTTTTATGTAGGGGTGATTGCAATTTGTGGGGCCTAGTCTGGTCCATGTTATGCACACCTATCTCTTCCCACGTGATTATTTCATATTAAGTCTATAGGCATCCCTTGGCCATGGTGCACTATCATTTATGTTCAAAACATGGCAGTCTCACAAAGATTTCATCAATGCACGTATTTTCATGCAGTGGTCCCCAAGCCAAAAATAAAACATGGGCTCAAAATGACCAAAAAAACATCTTGAGGAAAACCCATGTTGCAAAATTGTGATCAAAGTTACCAGAACTGGACCTGTTGTTGAACCGGTCGACCCAAAAAACCGGAACTGAACCAGAAAAAAACCGGATCAAAAAACCGGTCACTAAATAATAAATATACATAAAATATTCAAATTTTGAAAAAAAAATACATATTCATGTGCATCCATGTGAATCCAAACCATTATACACAAATTTGCAAAGTTTCTCATATATATATAACAAGTAACAATGTATAAAACCAAAATAGCACTAAGAGTAAGTGCACTCCATAGTCATATGAATATCTGAATCAAAATACATCATCAAAAAGGCTCTAAATGGCCTATAAAGTCCAAAAATAACTCTAGAGTCTAGGCTAGAGAGTAGAGACTACACAATCTAATAATTTGAATCGACATATTGAAACTCAGACTCGGAGTCGTCATCTACATCCTCAACATGAGTAGACTCAACAGGGGGATTCCGAGCTCAGCAAAAGAACTCTCCAAATGAGCCCAACAATCAGCCTAGCAACCTCTCCAAATCAGCCCTGCAATCAGCTCTCTAAAATCAACAAAAACCCTTAGCTCACAAACTCAAGAGAACCCAAATGAATAGTGTGAGTGAAGTAGAGGGGGTGGGGTTGCTTTTATAGGTTAATTAGGGGCTCTAGACATTTCTAGAACCTTCCAATGCATGCCCATTTTTTTATTTTTATTTTTAAATTTGAAAATTCCCTTACTTTTCCGACCGTAAGGCGACTGTACAAAACCAGACGGTTATGTACGGAACCGGTCACTGGCGGTTTGAATGGCCGGTTTGAACCGGTCTAGTCTGTGACCCGATCGGACTGGCCAGTTTTACCGGTTCTGGTAACACTGATTGTGTTGACAAAGTATTAAGGGAGTTTTCAGCATTGCAGGTATTTTCATGCAGATACACCTTGGAGGCAACAATACAACATGGGTTCAAAATTAGCAAAATAAATCATGAGCAGAACCCATGTCACAGAATTTTGATTGATGGATTATTTAGAGAGATAATGCACCTCAAAGGAAAATCGTCTCACTTCCTCTACAAAGTCGTTGGGCACATTTCACAAGGTCAAATGGTCAAGGAGTGGAACGTTTGGGGTATTCTTGCATTGGAATAATTTTGGCAAGTCAAAGATTCCTTCTCCACATGCAAAATAATTAATTTTATTCAAAAATGTTCTATTTCCAAGCAAATTGGTTAATTTAACCACTAAATGACCAAATTATCCTCTTTGGGACAAATTGCAACTACTCATTAATTGATTTGACAAGTCAAACAAGCCGTTGGAAGGAAGAATAGTCAATGTGGACAAAATATAGTCGTTATGTTCATTTCTCAAGGGTAAATTGTCCCCAAGTTTATTTCCTCCACCAAATAAATTGGTCAAGCATTCTAAAAATGGAATTTATCCCATTTTGACCATGGAATGATGTAAAAAAAAATAGTATCAAATGGTTTAACCTCCAACCAATTGTGGATGAGCAAACCAAAAAAATTATTTTTTATGGGGGAGTTAGAAATTAAACGTTACAAATTTAACTATATAAGGCTAGCTACTCCTCTCATTTTTTTGTTGTTGAAACTTTGTGAGACCATAATGTCATTTTACAGAACTCAATTCTCCCGTGTCACTGTGGATTATATGTTGTAATGTTTGCTTTTCTTGGTCTTGGATATTTGTAATTGTGCTTTGACAAGAGTTCTTTAAGAGACTTGCGGAAGATAATCAATCAATCTATTGAGGGGCTACATAGTCACGTGGAAGAGAGAAGATAGGTCTTTGTCTCTTTACTCTCTTTGTGGGATCCAAGGGTAATACACCCAAGTTGTTGGACCAACTCCTTTGGGAGTAGCTTCAACCAAGTAGTCTATTATTTCTTTGACCCAAGTTGATTGTTATCTTGGAAACCATCTTGTAGAGGAGCTTTCCTAGCAAGATCCAAGGAAGAACCCATCATTTGATAAATTCTTAACATTGGGAGCAATAGTGCTTCCACTCCAAACCCAATTGTCTAGAAATCTATCTGGCCAATCTTAAGCTCACAGGGCCATATTCGCGCAAACTAGAGACATCATAAGGTAAGAATTAAAGGTAATAAAATCTCTCAATTTCTTCAACCATTTTAATTAAAAATATTTTCAATCATCTTTTATTACAAAAATACAAAAAAAAAATCATACCCTAGCTTTGTATTTCAATTTTATCTTCATAAAGCTAGTAGATCTTGGGGTTTTGGCCTTGTGATATTTGTCCCTACCCTAAGATAAATATTCCCTTGAGTTTTATGCTTCATTTAACATTTATTACAAGGGTTCATGTGAGAAAAAGTGTGCAAATCTGCACTATAACAACAAACAAAATATTCAGATCTACACTTGGTGGACACATTTAAAAGGTACATTTTGTAAGTTTTACCTTCCTAAACCTTTTCCTTTCATTTTCAGATCTGATTTGCATATCATATCTTTATTTATGGTCATTATAGAGCATAATTGTAGCTCAACAATTGATTTTGTTGGCTGTAGCAAAAGTTGGGTTTTGACCCTAAGGGATTTGGACCCCCAATTCTGCAACTGTAATTTCCAGCTTGCTGGAAATTAGATTTGACTTACAGCAGATCTGAAGGCTATTGGGCTTAGTAAACACTTATACTTTGTTGCCCTAACCTTCTTACCCACAGAACTTGTGATCTAGTGCATTTTTGCACTTGTGAGAGGCCCCAAAAGACCATTTTTCTTGTTGTTTTCTGCATTTCACTGTGTTTCGCAGGTCTGATTTAACAAGACAGCAGGGAGATTACTCATTTTCGGCCACTTTGGTCAAGGTACTCACATTGTTGGTCATCCGGAAAAGTGGTAACAATATTCCCCTTCCCTCTTGTACTTCATTTCGTCATTACTTTTGAAGAGTTAGGGTGAGTTAGTTTGTTGTTCAGTCACTTTATTTTCTGCAGTATCTTTCATTTCAGCAAGCTATTAAAGTAATTAACTCCTACCCCTTCACCATAGCCCGCTAGTTAAGGCACTGATCTACTAATTGGTTGGGTAAGGTGATTGTGTTGTGTACTAGGGAAGCCTCCCAAAGCCTTTTGTGAATGGGAGTTGGGCTTGAACAAGGATAGGATAGGTGTTGTGGTGACATTGGGCACCTATCCCTTGTGTTGCTCCCATCRCAGTCTAAGACCTTGTAGGACTGCTAGTTTGGGCGGTAACAGTGAACATTGTTGTCACCAACTCATCTTCTGGGGGGTACATATGGCAGTTCAGACGGTAGGTCATGGGTTCGTCCCCATTGCAACCTTTAACCAAAGTAGTTCCATTGCAAGGATCAGATATCACCTGTTTGGCATTGGAGAAAGAGAGCAAATTTTGCTATGAAACAAAATACCAAAAGCAGATAAGGAAGAATTAATAAGAGAATTCAAAGTTTTGGAGCCTTGGTATACTCAAAGCAGCCACAAGTCCCTAGAGACTAGAACTGACCCTAGTCTAGGAAAGGAGGCCACCACATGCTCCAACTCATAGAAACACCGGCCACTGATAACTGCGTAGGCCCAAAGAAATCATATCAAAGTAGATTTGATCATTGAACAGTTTCCAGATCAGTCAGGATTTTAACTGAGGCGATCTGAGAAAAGGCAAAACATTTTTACTACTACATATACATTTTAGAATCAGGAAAAGAACTAGGAAAAGAAAGGCTAATCAAAATATTGAAACTGCATCCAGAAAGATAAAAGCTGACCTGTGCATTTCAGCTCAAAAAGTAGATATGATCGGGCAGTATCCCACAGACATATTGAATTGTCACCAAGGCCAATGAGAAGCAAACTGCCTGTGACCTTTTCTTCAGCTCCAGAATCTTTCTTCAAGACTTCCTTATCTAATCCCTAGAAATGTTATAGTTGCCAACAAGAAATCCCAATAAATGGAAAGGCAATGCAATTATTTAATTGACCAGGGAAACAGTTCATTCTAAATATAAGTATTGTAAGTTTACTAAATGCAAATAAATCCATGTACAAAAAGTAGTTCATGCAAATTTTAAAATATCAAGTATAGAACCAATGAAGAAGCCATACTCCATAAATACCTTTAAAAACCGAACATCCATGACCCAATGACTGAACTTAGGCACGATCTGTAACAAATCCAAACTAACTTGCCCTTTAAAAAATTTCTTACCATCCAATTTTCTATTAAGTTGCACATCAAACAGCTTTACTCTTCTTTCCCCATAAACTGCAACTGTAACTGTAGAAATTCTTTTGCAACAGGATGGATCAATGTCTTGAACTAAGCAACAAGATGAATGAATTCCATGCACTCGAATACCATCAAATACGTGAGATGAAAAGAGCAGCTTTCCAGTTTCAATATCATATAGAAGGAGTTGTGCTCCTGTGCCTGAAATAGACATAAGAAAAAACAACATGAGAGAGAGTCAGCTAGCATAAGTTAACTTAGGAATCAATAAGCAGAAATTCTTATCACCTCTTGATAAGAAACATAACATATTATCTAGATTCTATACATAAGCTTTAAGAGTAGTAATAGTACACCCTTCCTTCCAAATAAAGATAATATACTTTGTAATGTGTCAATAACATACTACCAATAAAGTATTAGTACTTACAGATATAAGGGCACTTATCATTAGAACATGAGGTATTCCAAAACAACATCACTAAGAATGCCTAAGCCGGTCATAACAAATGAAAATGGAGAGAAAATGAAGCATACAAGGTAGAATAACTTCATGGGTCAATTCAAAAGTTCAGAAAAAAACATACAGAGGATAATGAGTCTGAACTATCAGTTTAGTGTTAGTCTTTAATTTGACAAAGTAATTTCCTTTACATCATTTCATAATTCACATTGATGATTCTACACATATTTTGAATAAAAATTTGACTTAGACTAGAGGTCACATAACATTTAAAAGGGGCCTAATAAACACAAAAAAGAAGACATGGTAAGCCAAAAGCCTAATAATTTATAAGGTTAAAAGTCACTGAAGTCCAAGGCCTAATATGACAAAGGAGAGGGCAGCCCCCAACAGAGCATCAAAATGCAAAGAAAGCTGAAAATGAAGAGGAAGGTAAAGTAATTGGGGGGGTTCAACCTGTTCACTGCTATAACTTTGTGATTTGAATCAGTTACAGGGAAGATCTTATGACCCAAAGGGGAAATATATAGGGTTAAATGTATACGATATGACCCAAAGGGGGGGGGCATTTATGGAGCTAAATGTACATGTAATGTGTAAATATATATGTCATAGGGTCGGCCTAATAGTAAAGGGGCCTCATGTGCAGGTGTGAATAGGTATATATAGAGATCATATGTGCATTATTGTAGACATGTGAATTGTGATGAATCAATGTAATTGGTTATGTGGAGGAGGTTCTCCTATTGTTTAAGGAGTCATTGTGTAACTTATCTATCTTGGAGTTGTGCTCCATGCTCCAATTCAGTACATGGTGTGTACTTCTGTTATGTTATGATATTTTAAGCATTCAGTACATTACAGAAGACTTGTCTTGGCAACAGTTTACAATTGTTGCTGTCATATATCTTCATTGACTGCCCATGAAAAGCTAAACACTTCGTAAGTTGGCCACCCTAAGTCCGACCGTTTATCAGCTAAATCTGTGTATCATTTTTCTTCCCCATATTGAGTAACTGCATTATATCTATGGATGATCTATAACTGATTTACAGCTGATGTAAGCTCCGGTTTTGCATTTAAATATACAAATTTTATAAGCCAGACAGCCCTTCCTAGGATGGCACTTGGGCAATGCATTGTAGGATGGGAATTTGACAAAATAAGATACCTATCATAGGGAGTTGAATGGATCATGCTAGTTACAAGCCTCTCTTAGCTCGTCGATGAGATGTCCTTTGCACCCTGTTATCGCATGATTTGTATTTGTGCAAAGCCCACCACAAGTACCCCAAACATTGCGTAACTATAGGAAATCCTACCACGGTCACCTTAGTAAGAAATCCCCTCATTTTAGTGATGGAAGAGGTCCACCACAAGGGAGGCTTCCCTGGTGACCTCAAGGATCAAAGTAGCAAGTATTGTAGCCAAGCCTACCGCCCCCTCTCTTAATCACCTAAGTCAAAGTCTACGTCTGTGAAATTGAGGAAGAAAGGGATGTTTCGGATACCTGCCTGGGACAAGAGCGACTTACAGCATATATATGATAATTCCAAGTACCGGTATGTAATATAAACCTCGAGAGACAATAGACAATCGAAGTTAATGATGGCTGGTACATAATTGCAGCAATATATCAGTTTACAACAGCAATTATGGTTTTGTAACAGCAGCAAGTTAGAGAGATCAGAATTGCATGAAATTACAATGAAAACTTAGCACATATCCGATATATCAATTCCCAATTGTTCCAAGCAAATTCTAAGTATATTAAGTTAGTGTTAGACTAGTGTATGCAGAAAAATGAAGTGAATTAGATAGCTGTAGCAAAGTCTTGCAACAGCAGCAATAAATTTAATGAGTTAGCTTAGGTTAGAGTTGGGAAAAGTTCGTAAAAGCTTTAGAGAATGATAAAAAGTAGTTGTTTGATCACTTCTTCACTAGAGAGAAGGTAGATTAGTGCCTTTTGGGCTATGGAGTCCTTCACAACAGCAATAGAATATAATTGGAGAATGATGATAGCAATGTCTAATGGATGGAGCTTGAAGTCTAAGGTGCTAGCACTTTAGGGCCTTAGATTTCAAACCAATAAAATTGCTAGAGTGCAAGCACTTTTGGGCTCTAGCAACTTCTCCTCCTTCCTTATATTCTTTAATAATGTCAACAAGAGTCTTGAAACAAACTCCTAAAGTGCTAGCACTTTAGGGCTTTAGGAGTTTAACCTACGAAGGATTTCCTTCACAAATCTATGGATGAAATTATCTTGTAAAAGGAGAAAGCACCTTATGCTCCTCTCTCAGGGCTTTAACCAAGCAATAAATTTTCAATATGAAAAGTAAATTCACAATAAAGCATTAATGACATGAAAACTGTAGAAATTTACTTACTTCACCAAGACATTGACAAGAGAAAACCCTAATTGCAGAAAATTCCTCCAAAAATCAGCAAAGAGATATCCAAACTTGTCCTCCAAAGGCTAGCGCATGAGTGAAAGAAACCAATAACCCAAAAAAGGGCGAAAATTTCAGACCACTTCTCACTTGTGTGAGAGCCAAGTGTGATGTTAAAATGAAATGTCGGCTAGCCATATTTATATGGGAAATCCTAGCCATGAAAAGACTCAAATGAAAAGTCACATCTTTTCACAAGAGGGCCTACTTCTTAATTTTCCCTTTCCAATTTATAAAATTTTAATTTTACATAAGATAAAACCCTAGAAGGGTGACGTCATGCCCTAAGGGGGTGACGTTGAGCTGTAGAAAGGTGATGTTGAGGCTGCAAGGTGGAACATTGGGCCTCCTGAGGCCATACTTCAAGCCATCTAGTGCCAAAGTGCCATGCCAAGTGTCCTCCATCAAACCATCTCCGTCAAGCCCTAGTCCTCCAGGGGTGACGTCATGAGCTATGCAAGTGACATCTAGGCCTCTGAAGGCCAACGTCCAAGTGGAAGACAGTGGGAACTCATCATCCAGCCATGCCAAAGTGCCTCCAAAGGCAACAACCTCCATCATCAAAGTGCAACATCCATCGTCTCATGTGCCCCAGACGCGGGGTCTAGCATCCATTTATGGGCTCCAAAGCCCCTCATGAAGGTCCAAACCAAGTCATCTCCCCATGAATACATGTTCATCGGGTAAGGTCCTACAAAGACAAACAAATACACCCTCCAAGGGCTCACAAGTCACAAGTATCATACCAAGTAAGCCATATCTAATACAAGAACCACCTAAACATGTGTATCAAACCCCCCTTTTCAAATTAAACAAATGCTCAAAGACCTTATAGGTTTTTCCTAGTTTAAGTATGGAAGGGGTGTCATGGTGCCCTATTGGGTAAGCCAATCCCCAAGTCAAGGGATGTTTCGCAAGAGGAACCTATCTAAGTCATGTAGTGAGAGTGAGGTGGATTTTAAGGCAACACTTCTAGGTATGGGGTCCTTGACATACAAGGGTTCGTATTGTCTCATTTATGGGTGTCGTACCAAACCAGAACAAAAACTGGAAAAAAAAAACTTTCGACCAAAAACTACATAAAATATTCAAATTTAAAAAAAAAACATATAATAATAATAGTGATAATCTATTTTTAAGGTCACGACCAAGCCACACCAAATTGGTGTATGAGACCCCCTTGTTTGTGGGACAAAGGACCCCCCTCCGCCCAGCGATTTGACTGGTAAAGTCTACGGAGGTATACATACCCTACCCCTCTTTGGATTTGAACTTGTGACCTCTTAAGAGGAAACACATATTCTTAACCATTAGGCCCACTCAGGCTGTATATTCATGTGCATCAATATGAATCCAAACCATTTATACACAAATATGCAAATATTCTCATTTATATAGCAAGTAAGAGTGCATATACCCAAATTAGCATCGAGTGCAATACTACAGTTTCTGTTATAGTTTGATTGATTTTATAGTTAACATGTGTGTAATGAGGTCCCTGTCTTTAATGGAGTGGAAACATATTATTGTATGTTATTCATACCTCCATCTCTTTTGATCACATGCACATATTAGGGTAAATAGAGTGCATGTCAAAATAAAGGCTTAATGATAATTTGTGTTGGTGTGAATGATTTTGTGATAGCTCTTCCCTTCTCTTATTCGAGTCATTTGAACGCATATTGTTTCTTGTTTATCTCTGTCTCATTGTTTTTGTTAAATTTATAGCAGCTGCAAGAGTCATTCTCCGAGAGGATGGCAAAGACCCTAGCTGAGGTCTAGGGCCCCCAGTGCACTCCTAGGGTATTTGGTCTGGGACCAAACAGTCAGTGCCTTGGCAAAAGACCCTTCTTAGGGCCCCCAGTATATGACTAGGGTTCTTAGTCTGAGACTAAGCAGCTAAAGCCCCTAGATATGTCTAGGGCCCCTGGAAATGTCCAGGGTACCCATGCATGAGGCATGGGTTGATCCATGGTCT
>ML779746.1:241674-270828 GCA_009831015.1 Picea engelmannii | reverse complement strand
TGTGAAGGTTATATGGGGTGCAGCCTCCTTTACTTGCTGTTGCAGGGTCTGAAAGATATGACTGTGGCTCTTTTGAGGGTTTGATTGGAGCGGCCTCCTTCCAGTCTGCTGTGTGAAGGATACCATTAGTGCGGCCCCTTTTTGTGTGGGTGTACTAGCCGCGTCCCTCCTTTTCTTTGCTGCTGTGAGAGGTGTTAGAGTTACAGCATTTGTTGTTGGTTTTTGTGGCCTCTCTCTCTAGTGTGTGGCCCCCCTTCCTTCTGTTATCTTGTGGCTGGATTCTCCTCTGTTGGTGTGTATTTGATGGTTGCAGTTTTCTATTCCAGCTCTAATGCTTGTGACCTTAATTCTCCTCTGCTGTGAAGTGTCACTTTAATGTACCATCCTAACCTCTTCTAAAGTTACTTGGGGTAAGGGTTTTATTGCTTGATTTTTGAGTGAGGGTTTGGGCACTTGAAACCACTGTTGGGTTTTCTGTTTTTCCTCCCTGTGGCCCTTTTTGGTGGCAAGAAAGATTCTTCATTTCATTGGCATGAGATCCATGAACTGAACCTTTTGTCTGAGCATACATAAGGGTTCTACATCTCCTATGGTTATTGTTTTCTTCAAAGGTAAGGCTGTTGTACCAGGTAAGCTGCCTACTCATCTCTTTCAGATCTGACATGATTTTGCTTCAGTACTGCTTTTGATCTAGTTTGCTTTAAGTATCAAATACTTAGATCTGAACCTATACTTTGAATTTACAATTGCCTACATAACTGATCTATTGTGGATTGATCAAACTAGTTACTAGATCTTTGTGGATTGACCAGACTGTTCTATTGTATCATCTTGAGCTTAGATCTATTGTACAGATTGGTCTTATTCAGATCTGTTCACTGTTACATCAACAGAGTTCTTTCTTATTAGATCTGAGTTTTATATTTCTGATCTCACTAAGTTATTGTTGTCTCTCTTAGATCAAAATTCTAAGTGTTCTAACTCTGTTGATTGATAGATCTAGCTGTTTTGATCACTGAAATCAAAAAGATACTATTGCTTTGCATTTTTACCCTAATTCTAACAGTTTTTTCCAAACTTGTAACATCGGGGGATTCACTCTCGAGTCTCCACAAGGAGAATATTGGAAGTTGCTTGCAGTGTTCGAAGTCGGAACTAGAAATATAGAGAAGCATTTTAGAAAATCTTACAAGGCATGGAAAATAAATGTTAAAGTTTACATGTGGGGGAAGTGCATGTACAGATCAAAAAATTGATAAATATAATATGAAGTGAAACTGATGGGGACAAACCACACGTGGACAGCTGAGAGAGACCCAAGAAGATACAATCAGTCAGCCACTGCAAAATTGGTTTGGAAACTTGTTGCTCATTTTAAGACCATGTCTTGATCATTTCTTTTTCTTTTGAGGAGCTTTTGGATGTTTCTAATTTGAAAACACGGCTTCTAGTTTCTAAAACTCTACATAATGTATAGAATTTGGCATAAATTTGTTTTTTTTTCCTTAAAAGAATTGGAAATCCACCCCTTTAAGTGTGGCGTACATGTGTTGTGCGGAACCAACCGGTTCTATGTTTTTGGCCAAAACTGGTACGAAACCGACCGGTTCAGTACGGAACCGGTCGGTTCAATACGGAACCGGCCGGTTCTGTGTTTTTGGCCAAAATTGGTACGAAACCGACCGGTTCAATACAGAACCAGCCAAAAATGGTTCGGTACCACTGGTTCGACCGTTTTTACCCTGAAGGCCAGTCCAGTCAATCGGTTATGTTAACACTGCTTTGTAGAGGGTATGTTGCATCCTTCGTTTTCAATGCAACCTTTTTCCAAGCCCTTTGCCATTTAATTTATTAGAGTCCGAACATTGAGTACTATATGCAAGGGAAAGTAAAGAGTATTGCAATGCCACTTGAAGCTAGGATACATTGAGTGCCATGTGCAATGGAAAGTAAAAGACAGCAATGCATCCCCTCGACAAGAGGGACATTTATTAATTATGTGATTTAGTTTGCAAGTCCTTCATCTTTTTGGAGAAGCGCTTCATTGTTCCTAAGACCTCAAGGCGAGCATCTAGAAGGATAATGATTGGCTTTTATCTTTTGCCAACTACAACACCTCTGGGCCTTCAGCCCCTTCTTCCCATGAAATGAGGTACAATCCCTTCTTGGGTCAATGAACCCGAAAACCCAAAAGATAAGGAAACGAAAGGGTAAAATGATGGAAGGTGGTAAGTATGGAAGGGAAAGATACGATGACCCTTCAAAGAACCACCCAATAGCAACCCTTTTCCTGAGGGTGACCTACTTACTAGGAGACTATGTCACTCACCAAGGTGAAACTAGGAAAAAGGTATAAATTCTAAGCAAACGTTCCATAATTAAGAAAGGATTCTTAGCAACATGCTCAAATGCTTCAAATATTAAAATGACACTTACCACGATACCAGACTTTGTTGAAATATCGTAACTGCAAAGAGTATTCTATTTATTATTGAGTCATTATTCATTATATCAATCCCCTTTTGTGGATTGATCATGTCGGGCATTGTAATTGACCAAATCCCCTTTTGTGGATTGGTCAAACCCTAATTGTATTATGCAAATTGAGAAGTCGGCCCCCAGGCCTAATTAAAGTGGTTTTAACCACTAAGAAGACAAGTTGGCCCTGCCAAATGAAGAGACACCTTTCCAGCGCCTGCCAGCTAGTATAAATAAAGAAGGCTAGCGCCTCATTATCTCACTCACTCATTCACTCATCAAGTGCGCAAGTTTGGTAGCTGCAGTTGGGAGAAGAAGGAAGAGAGAGGCGCAATGCTCAGTGTTGGATATTCTCTAGTGTTTTGGTTTATTGTCTTGGCATTGTATTAACTATCCATATTAAGGAAGTTTTGTTGGGTTTTCTCCCCCATGAGTGTTTCCCAGGATAAATGTTGTGTATCTTGTGATTGTGTTTCTCTCAGTGATCCTACCTATGCTATTGTTATCTAGTAAATTGAAAAGAAACCTAACAATAGCTCAAAACCTAACATGGAATCAAAGCTAAGTTGAAGAGAGAACCTTTCACTAGATAAGCAAAAACGTCATTGTTGTCGTACAAGAAAATTAGGGCTTTTTGTTGGAGAGGAATTTTTGCCGAAAAATCATCTAGAAAAGTGCACCCTACCCTAGTGAATCTTTTGGCAGCTTGAGCGCACCTTTTCAATGGACAGAGCCTCCGGAAAGTCAAACCCTAGTTTTTTACTTGTACCAGAATACCAGAAAACCAGGAAACCAAAACCAATACCAGAAGTACCAGTCCAGATTTCCGCAAGCTCAGTTTCAAGGGGTAAAATTCGGATTTTCAGAAATCTGACTACACCAACTTACTCGCCTCAGCTCAGCGCATCTAGCCCCTGAATCAGAATTTCAAAATTTGAAGTTCAAAAAATTAGGGTTTTCTCATAAAACTCTCATAAAACCCTAAGTTACAGTTAAAGTACCAGTTGCAGTTACAGCTGCAGTTCCAGTTGCAGTGAAATATTTTGAAAAGTGTTGGCCAACCTTAAAGTTGAAATACCTCTGAAGTTTTGAAGGTTTGTTACCTATCATCGCTGCTACTGGATGATACCACCACCTATTGATACTATCAGAGGTATGTACTTACATATGTTTCAACTATATTATTCTAAGGGGTACTTGCAGGAGAAAGGATCTCCTATCATAGATCTAAAAGGATCTCAGATCCAACATACTCAGAAGACTAATGCACCCCAGGTTCGATTATCTTGATATGCATCTATTTGTTATGACATTATTTTGACCTTATGAACATCTAGGTGGTACGTTGAAATCATACTAACCATTGGTCAAAATTATCAAGGCTAATTAAAGTTGAGTTTATAGAGCTTATTCTCTAACTTAGATTTATGTCAAGATAACATATTGTCTTAGTACAGAAGACAGGTTGAAGAAAGCACTTGTCATCTTGAGTGAAGGAGACTTGAAAGAAAAGAAACACACTCATTCTTGAGGACAAAACGATTAAGTTGACAAGATTCAAAGTTGCACGTGACAAGTTGATAACTACCCCTTTACAAGTAAACACTATAGTTGAGGTAGCAGTCTTTGAAAATTATTATACTTGGTAGCATGTGAGCATATTGAGATAAATGCTTAATGTAATCATTTTACCAGATACAACTAATATCTCCTCTAGGAGAAACTTCTTGTGTTGGTTCCAAGTTACCTTGGATGAATGTTTGATCACAACACTAGAAAAGTGTTGATCTCATTTCGTATTGTATTTCTTACATTTGATCTTTGTTTTAGACAGGTCACAAGTGAAAGCTCTAAAGGAGCTACTGTGACGATTATTCGTGCTATTGTTTTATTTACTATTATCAAAAGAGTATTATTCTTGCACCTTATTTCAGGTCACAGGTGATAACCCTGAGGAAGCTATAGTGAAGGTTGCAGAAGGCAACAGATTAGATGAGACATGAAGCAGACTATGTACATAACCATATACATTCATGTACCAAAGAAGATGAAGAAGAAGCTATATTTTGAAATCCAGAGTATCTCATATGGAGATTAATTGTAAGGAGCAGAAGGCTCCAAAGATGACCGAACATTAGAACAAGAACTCACAGTAGACTTGTTCAAAGGATAGTGAAGCCACCTTGACAAGAAGCAGAATTCACTTGAAGTCTAACTCAGCTTTTCATATTTAGACTTGGTATTCAACACCAAGTATACCCCATAAGAGATGATGAAGTGCTTGTAGACTCAGAAGAAATCGAGAGTAAGACTGATCTCAGAAAGGATCAAATGAAGAAACAACTTCCAAGACTAGGAGACAGATGCCATGAGAAGACTAGATCGTAGCTTCAAAAACTTCTAGGAGATATGAAATCTCCTGGGAAGATTCCCTTGTTTCAGTGACAGAGAAGGAAGCCAATCAGAAAGACTAGAATATGGATTTTTCCGTGAGACTAGAAGAGAAGTCAGTATTAACTTCCAAGATTGAGCTAACAGATCAAGCATGTTGCAAATGTACAAATCCCTATGAGTGTCCAGAGGATTCTCCCAGCAAGAGGGAGAAGACTATGACGAGACACTTACTCCAGTAATTGAAGAAATAGTTCCAATATTCATGAAGACAACCAGAACAACCATGATTCACATATAGTATGAGATGCAGGGGGAGCAATCCCCATATTTAAAAATTGAGTGGTGGTTGGTGCAGTACATTAGTTGGGTAATGGAGACATGACTACAATAAAAGATAGAGTTACCTCCATGAAAGAAGAAGATCTACATTCAGTATCAGTTATTGAGCCACTCTTAGTTTCAGATGAAGTTGTTTCCGTGATAGAGTAGAGGAGTTACTCTCTGATTTCAGCAGTCACGATGAGAATGGAGTAACCATTCTCAGCTTCAGAGCTGCAGGTGCAGAGTCCCAATTCCAGAAGGAACAATTGCAGAAAGAGGAGAGGACATACTCTCAGGCAGTGGGATAGATAGTGCTTTGCAGAGAGCAAATAGAGCTAGCACATGATTGTGCAGATTGAGTTGCAGTTGAACAAGCGTACCAGATTGATACAATGTAATGTGAAAATTTGGTTTGAAGTTGAAGATAGAAAGACTCAGGTCTGCAGGTTGAAGAAGTATTTGTACAGGTTGAAGCAAGCTCCTTGAGCTTGATATGGCAGAATTGACAGTTTCCTGACGAGCTTGAGCTTTACCAAGAGTAAAGTTGATTCTAACCTCTACCTCAAGGTTATGAATGATGAGCCAGTGATGTTGCTACTATATGTAGATGATGTATTCTTGACAAGATGAAGAAAAGCTCATCACAGATTGCAGAAGAAGCTCGCTACAGAGTTTGATGAAAGACCTAATGCATTATTACTTAGGTCTCGAAGTTTGGCAGAGCCCAGAGAAGATCTTCCTTAACCAAGGGAAGTATGTAGTTGAAATACTGAAGAGGTTTAATATGTTGGAGTGTAAATCCATGAACACACCCATGGAAACAAAGTTGAAGCTCATGGTTGATACTTCATCGGAATTGGTTGATGCTACATTGTACAGTCAGATTATTGGTTCGGTGATGTATGTGACAAACACCAGGTCAGATATATGTTTTTCCTTGTGTTAGTATCTGGTAGAATCCAGACGTGTTCACCTTGATGATGCAAAACATGTGATGAGATACCTTAAGGGTACGTGGGTTTTGGTCTCTGTTATACTAGAGATCGTGACTTCAGACTGAGTGGTTATACCGATTCAGATTGGGCTGGAAGTGTCTTTGATAGAAAGAGCACCTCAGGATGTTGTTTCAGTCTGGGGTCAGCCATGATCTCATGGCAGAGTAGAAAACAATCAAGTATTGTTCTCAGCGCGGTAGAAGCAAAATATATTGCAGCATGTTCCGCCAGTTGTGAAGCCATATGGCTTCGGATGTTGTTGACAAATCTATTTGATCTAGAGATGGAAGCCACAGTGATCCTATGTGATAACCATAGTTGTATAAAGATGATGTGTTCCATGATGAGTTGAAGCACATAGAGATTTGGTATCACTTCATTCGTGATATGGTGCAGAGAGGAGCCATAAAGCTCGATTATGTTGGCACAGATGAACAAGTTGTTGATATGTTGACCAAGCCTCTGTCTCGTGTAAAGTTTAAGCACTTTCGAGACAAGCTTGGTGTAGTCCGAAAGGGCCTCCCTCGAAAGGGGGAGTAGTGTTGACGCCTAGTGCTGAAGATTTCCAGCTTCGTGCTGATGTTGTTGTGATGCCAGCCTAGTGCTAAAGATTTCCAACTTCGTGTTGATGTTGTTGTGATGCCAAACTACTGCTGAAGATTTCCAACTTCGTGTTGATATTGTTGAGATGTCAGCCTCGTGCTGAAGATTTCCAACTTCGTGTTGATGTTGTTGAGATGCCAGCCTCGTGCTAAAGATTTCCAACTTCATGTTGATGTTGTTGAGATGCCAGCCTCGTGTTGAAGATTTCCAGCTTCGCGCTAATGTTGATGAGATGCCAGCTTCGTAGTGAAGATTTCCAGCTTAGTGCTGATGTTGATGAGATGCCAGCTTCGTGCTAAAGATTTCCAGCTTAGTGTTGATGTTGATGATGCTCCAGCCTTCATGTTGTGATGGTGTTGTTGTTGATGTTGTATCAGCCTCGTGTTGTTATTGATGATGATGATGTATTAGTGTTATGCTAATCCATGTTGATGCAAATGATGATGATGCCATTCCAGCTCCTTGTTGTGGATGATGATATTGATGATAAGAAAAACTTCCGATGATTTATAGATATGCCAGTCAATGTTCCAGATGTTGTTGATGTTGATGCCCTCTCTCTCCTGATGATGTTGTAGAATACCCTTCTTGTTAAGGGGGAGTGTTGAAATATTGTAACTGCAAAGAGTATTCTATTTATTATTGAGTCATTATTCATTATATCAATCCCCTTTTGTGGATTGATCATGTCGGGCATTGTAATTGACCAAATCCCCTTTTGTGGATTGGTCAAACCCTAATTGTATTATGCAAATTAAGAAGTCGGTCCCCAGGCCTAATTAAAGTGGTTTTAACCACTAAAAAGACAAGTCGGCCCTGCCCAGTGAAGAGACACCTTTCTAGCGCCTGCCAACTAGTATAAATAAAGGAGGCTAGCGCCTCATTATCTCACTCACTCATTCACTCATCAAGTGTGCAAGTTTGGTAGTTGCAGTTAAGAGAAGAAGGAAGAGAGAGACGCATTGCTCAGTGTTGGATATTCTCTAGTGTTTTGGTTTATTGTTATGGCATTGTATTGACTATCTATATTAAGGAAGTTTTGTTGGGTTTTCTCCCCCATGAGGATTTCCCAGGATAAATTTTGTGTGTCTTGTGATTGTGTTTCTCTCAGTGATCCTACCTATGCTATTGTTATCTAGTAAATTGAAAAGAAACCTAATAATAGCTCAAAACCTAATAGACTCGTTACCTCATGAAGCAAGACCTGTTGTCTTCTGGAGCCAAGCCGATGTGGTGGATGTTGCTCTACTGTTGAATGATGGCGTGATGTAAAAATAGGAGGGGTCGCTCTGCTAGTCAATCTGACTCTCGGCACTCCATGTCTACTACCTGCGGGCCTCGAGACATGATCTCCTTAGTTACCCCTAGCCTTCGGGGGTAACATCTGGCTCCTACACGGGGACATGTGCTCACTGTAGAGCGCATGAGAACCTCAGCATCTTCTGGTATGACTTGTGCCTACACACTCAAGCAAAAATACCAGAGTACCTAGGGTGGCACTATCACCCCTTGTTCATATGAGAAAAATTTCTAACTATGCAAAAACTTGGGGAAGAAAATTTTTAGCATTTTATTCTAACATATCAATATGAGCATGCAATAGATACAAATAACATAGCAATGTGCAAATGATGCAAGGAAAAGAACATGCAAATCAAAGCAATATGCAACTATACTATCATGAAATGCAAGATGCAAGATATATATAATGCAATGCAAGATGCAAATGTCTACCCTAACCTACCTACTCTAATAAAGTTTGAGAAGGCTTACATTAACAGGTAACTTCAGCCTTTCTCCTTCAAGCATGGCCAAGTTGAATGAATTGAGACCTGCTTCGCTTATGATCTTGTAGGGCCCAGTCCACATGCTATCCAGCTTCTTATGCATTCCTGGTTTCTCCCTTCTTTTGTCCCACAATAACACTTGGTCTCCTTCTTTGAAAACTATGTCCGTTGCTTTGCAATCAAATGTTCCCTTAATTTTTTCTTGGTTGTGTGTCGTTTGATCTAAAGCAATCCTCCTAGATTCATCTAATTCCACTAGTTGATCGATTATTCCTTGCAAAGCCTCCTTAGTAGTCATGTATTGTTGCGCGAAACGGAGGGTGGGAATCTGGAGGTTGATGGGCAACTTGACTTCCAATCCATATACAAGCTCAAATGGGGTCTTTCCTGTGGAAATCTTTGTTGTAATGCGGTCTGCCCACAAGGCGTATTTGACCTTACTATCCCAGGCCTTCTTGTTTTCCCCTACGATCTTCTTGACAATATTCATCAGGTTTTTATTACTAGTCTCTTCTTGACAATATATATATAATTTGTTGTTTCCCCGTCGTTTTGTATCCGAATTTTCTAAAAATTTGTCATATCTGTTTCATCACCCATTTCCATCTCCGTTTCCATTTTCACTTCAGTGCAACTTAGGAAGTTGGGAATTGATGGTTATTTGAGATCAATTTCAAGAGACTGACAGACATGGTACAGAAAGATTGTGCACATGGGCAAGGAAGCATTCACACTAAAAGTCCTCTTGGTGGGACCCCAATGACACCACAAGGAGGAGGAATATGTATCTCACTACAACAACTTTCAAGCAAGAGACTCATGAGGCTATAGCAAGCCTTGAAGAGAGATTTCTGAAAATAAAGGAGAATAAATCAGTATCCAAAGCAGAGCAGGAAGGAAGGATGAAGGAGTTGAAGGAGAAAGCTGTCCGAAGAGGTCCACCACACTGTAGACCCAGAACGATGCAAGAAGCATAGTTGCAAGTTGGACTTCAACAAACTTGTCATGGTTTAGAAGGAAATACAAATTAAGTGGGATTTTTTAAGAAAATATTTGATGTAGTGGAGTCTGAGAGTAGAGTAGAGTAAGTACTAATGTAGAATGAAATTCCACCCCCTAGGGATATCCCTGCTGCCTGTAAATGAACAAGTGGGAATGATATTTTCAGACCCTGTCTCACTTAGGCCTTGCACCAGTATGAAGGAATATGTCAACAACATGGGCAAGGGAAATTCTCAGAAGGACTCATAAGTCGCCCTACTTGTCTTTGATAGTTTACTCTGTGATAATCTTTGAACCTAAGTTTACACTTATCCTGAACTATGGCTTAAATTTTGTCTAATATATGCTAAATTCGGTTCCCATTTTGTTGCTATCTGGGAACTGGACAGTATCCTTTTTTGACCTCTGCCTCTGTTCATATAAATGTTTTTAACCAGCGAAAAATATCAAGCCAAGCTCGATTAATATCTGGGAGGCATTCCTGTTGATTATTTGGGCCAAGCAATGTCTTGATTCTTTATGCTTTTTGCATGTCACAGAAAATTAAAATTGTAAAACAGACAGGTTGACCAATAAAGCCACTCTAAAGAGGGATGGTACCCTGTTGATTCGTCATTATTCGTATCACTTTCTTCTAGGTTGCTCATTGATCTTCATCTTTCTTGATCCCAACACTGCTGAGAATGGATAACTCTGCTTTTGTTTCCAAAGACCTCTTTAACGAGCTGGTCAGCGATCTTGCAGTGAAGTACGCCAACTCAGTCATTGCCGCAATCCCTGGAAAAAGCAATCAGAGTCCCTGAAGACGGGTTTGCAGAATTCAAGAAAGGACTCATGACTGCAAAAACAAGCAAGCAGCCTTAAAAGAATTGTTTTGACTCAATCGAGAAGGATCTGACAAGAGTATGGACAGAAATAAAACTTATGCTCTTGACGTTGAGTAGACTCCAGGGCCTTCCTATGGCAAACTCCTTGGCATCAACACTCCAACTGAAAAGGATACAGATGACAAAACCTAATATTAAAGATGCAGCCTCCTCCCAAATCTTAGGTATCTGCACTCAATTCAGGTAACCCTACTGCATATTCTTCCTCTGACAGAAAACCCTGTTTTATCCAGTGATCTAAGTATACTCGCTTTGATAATACAAGTTTTGTTTAAAAATTATATGTTTCTTTGGACAAATATCCTGGACATTAAAGGAAATTTTACAGGAATTCTGTCTCTCACATTCCCCTGTACCTCCACTGCTTACTCGTATAGCTGGTGCAGATTGTAAAAATTGTCCATCTTCGTATGAAAACTTGTTTCTGTTAGGAGGGAACACTAGATTCAGTTTTTCCAGTAATTATTTAATGACACTGAAGAGGCAGATTCACTGTTTTTTTCCTTCTCAGCAATTTCAGTCATGACACTGAATCGTGCGCGGATAGGATTGTTTGGACTTTGCAAGAATTCAACCCTGGTTTATACATGGCCCAGAAAATACCACATGCAATAGCATCGTCACTCACTCCGGTAGTAACATCGCCAGCGGTTTCGGTGCGATACCGTGTGACTCATCTTTTACTTGTAGTTGTTATAGACTATCCTTGTGTTGGGATTTCGTTTCACATCAATACCCCTCCTATTCTTCTTATATCAGCTCTGAGAATAGATGAATGTCCTGGTGTCTATGTTTGTTAAAGCAGCTACAAATGCAGTGGCCATCATCTCTGAGAATAGATGAATGCCATGGTGTCTATGTTTGTTAAAGCAGCTACAAATGCAGTGGCCAGTGTGATCATAGAGGGCCAAGAAATTTGGCATTTTAGAGTGGTTTTTCTTTCATTTATAGATCTCGGATTCAATACCCATTAATTATAGTGATCAGTGTTGTCATCCAGTTAGAATTTTTCAAAGTAAATGGAGCATACCTGCAAGTAGATAGGGAATAGGGGATTCCCAGGGACGGTAAATGAAGCATAGGGCAGAGACGTCCCCGAGATAAGGGCCTTTGTTCAGACTCCATGATTCTTCTCCCGCCATTAGTCCTCCCACTTCGGTCGTTAAATTTGGAGGCTCGAGTTAAACCTCTTGGGAGGTTCGCGCGCCTCCTAATAAAAAGTAAAATGCATGTCCGATAAACGCCACGGATTATTGTTGCATGAGGTTGGTTAACGCTCCTTTCGATATATATATGAGCGTATGCAGACTCTTAATGCTCAACAAAATCAAATAGTTAAACAAGGATTTACAAGGCATAGTAAAGGAGTGGGATAAGTCTTTTTGTCTTTCTTTCTTTTTTTTAAAGGAGTATTCATTTTCCTAAGTTTTTTTGAAATGTTAAATTAATGATAAAGTATTAAGTTGTTAGGGGCTTATACTTCAATATAAGCTTGTAAAAGATAGAGGATACTTAAAGTTTTATCGAAATGCTTACTTAATGAAGAGGTATAAGTTTAGGGGTGAATATTTTGAGAAATGAGCTTCTGAAAGATACAAAGCTTGAGGGATGAATACTTTCTTTTAAGTTTTGAAAGGTGACGTGTCTTTGTTGAAGTATTGTTTGAATGAGGATAATCACTTACACTCTAAAGTTATTTGTTAAATTAATAAATCTTTAAGTGCAAGTAATATTTTTATAAATTGTTTATGTCTTGAAATTAATATATATGTAGAATTATTCATAATTCATTTGAGTTAAGAGGAGGAGGAGAGTATTGATGAGAAACGAAATCTCTTAAAACCCAGGTTCTTTGTTCTGAAGATGGATCTTGATCTAGATCCAAAACGTCGACAATCTATTGACTACACTGTGGCTTATCCGATCAAAACCGAAAATCCCACCCACAGTAATCTCACTCAACATTATTATAGTGGTCGTAGTATTACAATGAAAGAGGGTGCCTGCCTTCACGAGGATACTTGCACCTTGGGTGATTGTTGTGTGAAGGTTATCATAACTATCTCGCACACCTTCATTATCTTGTCTTGGGTCCTAATCATCCCAAGCCAACTTCTAGAAGGCTCTTTAATCAACTCTTCATTGATTTTTAGATCAAGGCCCTAACCACCCTGGATTGACCTTTGGAAAAGTGGTTTTTCTTGTTGTTCTATCTCAAAAAAAAATTAGTTGGGTGTTCCTTGATTGTTTGTTAGATGACCTTAGGTTGTTCCTTTCTTGTCACTTTCAAATTCTTGATTCAAAGTGGATGACCGACCACTTTGCCAATCTAGAAGGACCAAAGGTCTTTCTCCTGAGTGTGTGGAGTTTCCTGCTTAAAGGCAAAGGCTAGATAACCCTGACTCGCCTCTGCATGAGCCAATTGAAGGGACCCAAGCGACATTGAACAATCCTGCAAGGGAAGAGCCAACACAAGAAGATCGCAATTCAGAAGAGCTATCAACTACAGGGTACTTAAGAGATTTGGACAGTCGTACACCTATTCCTAGAAGGGCTCCTTCCCTTCCTCCATAAGACGATCTCTAGCCTATTGAGATCGAGGATCTTACAAATCCAACTCTAATGAATTTTAATTTTCCTCTCATCTGTTCTCAAATCCCATCTCTTTTTCACGCTCACGACTTTGATAATCAAAGTCGCATTGCACACATGAATCCTTTATATGAGTGGTCCATGATGAATAATGTTGTTGGTACTTCAAGAGCTAGGGGCACTCATACCCCCACATCTGGTGTTTCTAGTGGAGAATTTAATCCTCCCATATCATGAATCCTTGAGACAAGTACATTTCCATCCACTACTAGAAAATCCAAGCGGAGATACCTTCCCTCCTGTTATAACTCCCAACAATGGCATTAGGACTTAGCCCTCTACTTCATATGGCGGTGGTGCTTTCTCTTTTGGGATGTTATATATTGAGATGCCACATGTTGTTGTCAATACATCACTAGTCATCCCCGATGTTAAAATGTTAGGAAAAAGCTCATATACCCCTTTCCTTGCTTTTTCGTTTGGAGGGGGGCACATCCTTGCATTTGTTCCATCCATGGAAAGTGAAGTTGTTATTGACTTTTGTCGTTGTGATGGGAAGCACATCTTTCCCAGGAATGGGAAACATGACGAGTGTAGCATTTACTCCATTTGTTTAAGTCCTATAATGCTTCCCCCAAAACCTTGATTTTCAAACAAACTCTCCTTTCATGCTTAGTACTCGTTACATGTTAGGTAATTGTTTCATGAGTACTAACCAAATGGTGGGATAGGATGTTGGAAGTTAGAACTCTTTGGATCAAACAAAACTACCTTTTATAGCAATGTTGAATCTATACGATTTGACGAATCTTACAAATGACCTGGTGTTGCATGATTTGAACTGGCATTCAGTTCCCGCTAAACTACCTTTAGACATCTTGAAGTTTGAAGGGAAAGATGGAGAGGACCCTGCGAGCCATGTAATGATGTTCCATCCTTTGTGTTGTTCAAACTCATTGGTGGATGACTTCATTAGACTCATACTTTTCCAGTGTACCTTGACGAGAGTGGTCGTGAAATGGTACAATGAGCTCCCACGATCCTCATTTCCCAACTTCAATGCTTTGGCGTTGCAATTCTTGAATAATTTTTAGTTGCTCGTCCAAAGCAAAATTACGGTGTTGGGGCCTATTGAGCCCACATGCTCATAGTTAACCCTATCAATGTATAAGGAATATGTGCACATTGTTATTTGTATATGTTATGTATTAGGACCAATAAGCATGGTTTGTAGGAAAGAATGACCTTTCATCTTTTGTTTTACCACTATGATAGATTAGAGTGATGAAGAGAATATAGAAAGTTATGGAAGACACTATATGCGTGTGTATATATATATATATTACATACCTTATGCATTATTGCAAATATAAGTTACGACCTTACTTGGGTAATAAAATTTGAAAAGTATTTTATGTCAACGAAATTTTGGTTACAGGGAGAGCCACATATGGTCTTTACGAGTATCCAAAATGGCATCCTTTTTGCACCTCCCTGTAACCTTTTTTTATCACCTTTTTCCCACTTATACGTCTTTCCATCACTTACCCTGTTCACCAACATGCATTTTTGGACCAAGGTATAACTGTCATTTCAATGATCATTATTACATATTTAGGGCACATTCTACTTCTTTTTCATGCTAATTGGTGAAATGTACAAAGAACACCTTGTACAGGCATACAAATACTCTGGAGGCATTGGGATCAGTTGTTGCAACATTCTTTGTGCAACTGTTGCAACACCCCTTGTACAAGTGTTGCAACACCGCCTGCGCACATGTTGCAAGACTATGTGTTGCTATAACACCTCTTACATGAATGTTACAATACCTCATGTGTGATTGTTGCAACACCTCATGCATGGGTGTTGCAACACCTCTTATGCACGTACTGTAAAGCTTCATGTTGTTGCAACACCTTCGGTGCACGGTAAAGGCACGACCATAATGTCGATGCTCCAACAGTTAGATGGCTCTGAAGCGGTCAATCTTCATGACAATAGTTGCTAGTAGGATCGGTTGAGTAAGGACAAGTATAGACAAACGATCGACATACCCGACAACAACAATACATGGATTGGACCATTAACCAACAAAGAAGGAAAAAGACGAAGAACAACTAGACGGAAATCAATTTCTTGTTTAGTCGGCTGAGTCAATCGTAGATATTTTAGATTTACTATTGTAACCAATCGAGGAACAACCAAGATTCCTAAGGTTGTCCCTCAATCTCGCGAGCAAAATAAGGAATGAAATAGATGCATAAATTGTCCTCCTTTCACGCATGGAAGAGGGGGGAGACAAACAAACAAAGAATAAAGAATAAAAGTCATGCACTCTTTTTTTTTGCAATTTAATATAAAGTTCTTGTTCATGTTTGAAGTGTGGAATGAATTAATTTAAGAAGAAGCTCTACTTGACTCTTAAACCAGTACCCGGTTTGAGGAGGTAGGGCCCCCTCCTAGATTAGGTACTGCTTGTATCTTAGATACTTTAGTTCTTGTTAGTCATTTACATTAACAATCTTTCTTAATTGATCCAACACATAGAGTTTGTTCTATTTCTTAACTACTAAAACGCATAGAGTTTGCTTTGTTTCTTAACTGTCACAACACATAGATTTATCCCTGTTTCTTAACTATTGCAACACATAGATTTTACCCTATATCTTGAATGTTGTGGCACATTTAATTCTCTTTTATGTTTGGGTGTTGTGATTCGTTTGCTTTCATATTAGAAAGTAATTATTGATCTTATGGTGCAGTATAGATTTGGTAGGTTATTTGGATATAGTGAACATTTTTGCTATAGTGTTATGAGAATGAGTCAAACAGCTTGAGCAAGTCTGTAGTTTACTTTTCTGCCAATGTGATTTACTTTCCTGCAAGAGTGATTTACCTTTCCGCAAGCATGATATACTTTCCTGCAAGTGTGATTTACTATCATGCAAGTGTGCCATTTACTTTCCTGCAAAAGTGTGTTTCCATTCCTGCAAGTGTGGATTTGATTACAAGAAGAAGTTTAGTTTGGTGACTTGAAAAAGCATTTATATATCTTGCCTTGAGACATTCATTTAAACATACTACAACCCATTGGCAATTACAACATTATACTTGCATATACGATGCACGACAACTCGTAACTTCAATATGACTTCGGATTGGTAATTAAATGTACAACTCTTCAATTGCTCACTAATTTAATTAGGAAGTGATTGAAAGGTCCTTCATTTTTGGCGTCGCTATCGAGGATTCGTCAAAAGTATAGTTGTTGTTTTTCTATTGTTTGGATTTTAATTACAGTAGATTGAGTGATATGATTTCCTTTCAACATTGTAGGATGTTTTTCTAGTCTTTTCTACGCACAGAGTTAGGGATCAACAAGGTAGATTCATTAGTCCATCCAAAAATCCCCATAAAGCTAATGGTACAAGTCACTCTCAAGAGGGAAAGGAGCTCAATCACCCAAATTATTTGTCACCTGCAACAATTTTTCTTTCAAAGAAGAGACATGAGACCTCCACTCAAGAATCTGAGACTATACAGGGCTTCATGCACACAGAGGCTTTGCTCCGAGAGGATCTGATTAGTGAACAATACTACTCCGAGGAGTTCATTTTTCCTAAATCACCTTCAGAAATAGAAGACAACCCTCAAAGGGAAATGGCACATGAAACTGTCAAAGAAGAGATCTATGCCTTCGGATTTCCAATTAAAGGATCAAATGAAGACTATCCCTCATTCAACCTTGCCAAATTTTCATGGTCTATCCAAAGGAGACCCTGATACCTTCCTCTTTGAATTCGATGTACTTTGCAGAAGTTATGATTACGTGTTTGATGCCCATAAATTAAAACTTTTCCCTACCACACTCAAGAACATTGCACTACGTTGGTTCATGGGTCTTGGTAGGGACAACATCCGCACATGGGACCAGATGACGCAGAAATTCCTGGAAAAGTACCAAGATTATTGTAAATACAAAGAAAGGAGGGAGGAAGTCTTCAAAATAACACAACATGAAGATGAGATCCTTGAGGATTATGTCGAAAGATTCAACTATAATTTGCAAAGGGAAAGGCAAAGAGATTTGGCTCCCGAGACACAATGTGTCTTTTTCATGAGAGGAGTCCGAGATGATTGCATTGAATTTCTCAACTTGATGGGCAGAGGAGATATCTCCCAACAAGATTATGATGTCATCTTGGAACTTTGTCATAAATATTCCAAAGGTACTTCAAAAATAGGCAAAGGACCGAGAGATATATTAACAAGGATTGGCAAGACCACTAGAGGTGGAATCACAAGAGTAGAGATTTGGAATATGCTAAAGGATTTAAAGACTGACATACTTAGTTCCTTGAGCTCCAAGTTGGATACATTGCAAATGAAGAAGAAGAAATAAGAGGCAAAACGAGCTTTGGCTATCTTTTGCCCAAAATGTAGAATGAAACACCCGTGGAAGGAATGTGCATTGGACCAAATTGAGGTTTGTGGAATATGCAGTGAAAACCATGGTACTTGCAACTATCCATCCCTGCCAGGATTAAAAGATATATATAAAAAAACCGAGGAACCAAAGAATCTATTATTTGTCTCTCAGAAGTGACCATGGCAACCCAAACATCAAGGTATGGTTCAAGACCAATCTTAGTATTTTAATTCATATTGCACTAACCCTTGCATGCAGTATAATTCTCAACCATGGTGCATGCCAACACAACCATGGTTGGCTCCTCCTCCTCCAAACCTGCTATGGCAACAAGGGTGGAGAAATCCCACTTTAGGAGGCCCTCAATAGGCCATAACACAACCACCCATGCAACTTCTTCCCCCTCCACGGATGTAGGCATCCACATTAACCTCTCCTTGACCACAATTACATGCACAACCCATCTCGAACCCTAATAACAGGAGGCCAACACAACCATGACAAGTTGTCAAACTTACCACCTACCCCACCTATTCCATCTCTTCCCTAGACTGCCATGATATCAATCTTTGATCTAGGAAGACATTAACTAAGGATCAACCTCTTGTTCATATTGAAGATTTGAATGAGGATGTCTGTTAAAATAATTAAAAAGTACCTAGGCAAGTGTTTCTCATCACCTAGGCACCTAAGGGGTGAGAAAGTGCCTAAAGTGGACCCTAGTCATTTAATTTATGAGATGTAAATTAAAAGTGACTTTTTGAACATAGGGAAAGTGGGAGACTTAAGTGATTCAATTTCCACCATTCATCTCGTCTAATCTCAACCATTGGGTGAGATGACCTTTGACCTTCTCCTCATTGAGTTGATTAGGGTAAGGAGGGTGCACCCCATGGGGGTTGTTGACGCATTTTTCTTCATGAGTTTTGGAGAGCATGAGAAGAGAGAGAGTTTAATCTTGAGAAGGATGAGGCTGTTGAACATTAGCATGAATCCCAAGGCAAAGGTACAACACAGATTCCAAGGCAGAAGGTACATCCAGCTACAGGTTGTACGGTATGGATTTTGAGAGGTTGTACAACTAAAGAAAATGAGAGTTTGTACAACAGGGAACCAACACACACTTTGAGGCAGTGTGGCATGGATTTCGAGGTGCATTTACTAATGTAAAATCTATACAACAAACTCAGAAAAGAGGGCATGAATTTCGAGACAGTCCGTATAGCATTTAATGTTGTGACAGTCGTACAATAGTAAGGATTTGTGGCACAAAAATCGAGGAGCTGTAGTTTGGGGATTTTCTGAAGGAGATTTCCTCAAAATTTATGAGATAAGTTTGTGTAATTTTGTTGTAACAGAAGATTTATCTGAGCTCTGAAATAATAAAAATCCCTCTCTCACTAGTTTTCCCCTTGTGGGTTTTTCCCGGGTCAAGTTTGACCAAAAATCTATGTGCATTTAATTTTGTGAATGTGGTGTTGTTGATATATTTTATTTATGCATTAAATGTTGTTTAGAATCCTCATGTTTTAGTTCTGAAATGTTGTTTACATGCGGAGTATTTGTGGTTGTCATAAAACTGAGTTTTGTGCATTAAACACTAATAAAAATAAGCGAGACTTGAAACTGGGTGGGGTCTGAAATTTTACATGGTATCAGAGATGAGTTAAAGAAAAGAATAGATTAATATCAACAAGACAGAAAAGAGGACATAAGTTACTTCACCAGACAAAATTTTGAAATTTTTATTTTCAGCTGAGAAGGGTCCATGGCTATCGGTTTAAGGGTTGAGGACAGACTTGATTGGGCAATAAATTTTGGTGCTTGGAAGGAGAGAATGATTTTGTTGTTGTAGGAAAGTGATTTATGGGACATTGTTGAGAACTCCATTGCAAACCCAGTGAATGTACCCACAGATCCTACTCTTCTAGTAGCCTACACCAAGAAGAATATCAAGGCTAAAAGAATCATCCTTGATGCCACCAAGGACCATTTGATTCCTCTATGACTGAGAAGACAAATGCCTATGAGATGTGGGAGTCCTTAACGAAGTTGTATCAAAGTACAAATGAGAATCGAAAGATGGTTTTGAGAGAAACCAAAAAGCATTAAAATGACCAAGGCTGAAAATGTGGTCACATATCTTACCAGTTTGACACAAGTGACAGATGAATTTGAGTTGTTGGGGAGGCCATTGCTGACAGTGAACTTGTGAGGACAACATTGAATGGGGTGACCAAACAATGGGTTGTTTTTGTTGAGGGCATTTTTGCTAGGGAGAACCTTCCCAAGTGGGAACGTCTTTGGGATGACTTTGTTCAGGAGGAAACCCAGAGAGGTTATGTGCATGGCAGTTCATGTACTAGTAATGATGAGGAGAATGTGGCTCTTGTTGCTAACAACAAGAAGAAATTCAAAAAGGATCCCAAGGGAGGAAACAAATCGAAGAGTGAAGGAAAGAAGGACATGAGCAAAGTCAAGTGCTTTGCATGTCACAAGTTTGGGCACTATGCAGGACAATGTCCTAATAAGAAGAAGAAGCAGACAATAACTTCAACATAGGTTGAGGATTTTTCTGCCAGGTTCGATAAGGATTTTTCCTTAGAGGTATGTCTTTCCACTAGAGCCACACATTCCAGTGTTTGGTATATTGACAGTGGTGCCTCCCACCACATGACAGGTGTTCATGAGCATTTGACAAATCTTACACAGATTGTTGATCTTGAGGTAGTGCTTGGAGATGACCGGGTGGTCAAGGCAGTTGGTAGTGGGACAATATCATTTCAAAGGGAGTCTCGACCTCTGATGTAGTTGAGAGATGTCCTATATGTTCCTAGCTTGAAGAAGAACTTGATTTCAGTTTCTACTACTGAGGAGAGGGGATGTGAGGTGTTGTTATGTGATGGACAGGTGCTCCTATTTCCCAAGGGGTCCAGTATCACTTCGACAAAAGTGATTGGGACTCGACATGAGAAGTTGTACAAGCTCATTTTTCAGCCAACTAGTTTATTATATCATACTACCAGTAGTAGTGATCTTTGTGAGTTGTGTCATAGGAGGATGGTCCATTTGCATCATGGGGCTCTGAGGATACTGAGGGAGATTATGACTGGAGTGCCAAAGTTTAGTACAGGGCACCAGGAGTTGTGCAAGGGGTGTGATTTGGGAAAGTACACCAAGATTGCTTTTCCAAGCAGTGACAACAGAGCAATAGGTATACTTGATCTGATTCATTATGACGTATGTGGTCCTATGTCTTCTGCAGCTTTGAGTGGTTGTTTATACTATGTCATATTCATTGATGAGTTCTCTGGGAAGTCTTGGATTTTCTTCATGAAGACTAAAGGACAGGTCTTCAATTGGTTCCAAGAGTTTAAAGCTCTTATGGAGAACCATAGTAGGAGGAAAATCAGAGTACTGAGGACAAACAATGGGGGTGAGTATACCTCCAAGGAGTTTAATGACTTCTGTGCAAGAGAGGGCATCCAGAGGGAGTTGATTGTTCCTTACAACCCACAACAGAATGGGGTTGCTCAGAGGAAGAACATGGTCATAGTTGGGGCTGCAAGAGACATGTTGCATGATCAGGGGATACCACTTTTTCTTTGGGCTGAGGCATGTTATACTGCAATTTATCTACAGAACAGGAGTCCACACAGAGCATTGGGGGATAAAACTCCTAAGGAGGCTTTCTTAGGGAAGAAGCCTGATGTTGGGCACTTTAGGATTTTTGGGTGCCTTACATATTCACATGTCCCTTATGAGAAGAGGACAAAGCTAGAACCCACGACAAAAAAGGTAATTTTTGTTGGGTATAGAGAGACTTCAAAGGCTTTTTGCATATACATCCCTTCCTTGAGGAAGACAATTTTGAGAAGGGATGTGAGATTTGAGGAGGATGGAGCCTTTAGGAAGTCATGAGGGACTGAGAGGGGTGAGCAGTCATCACCTCATATTTAGGTGAGTCCACAACAAACTTCAGTGACACAGAGTTCAGGTCCACCAACATCGGTGATGATTGGTCCTCAGGGTACAGGGCCACAGATGTCAGGATCACAGGTTACTGGTCCACAGGTTTTAGGATTGAGTTCTCCAGATTCTACTTCAGGTTCACAGTCTTCAGGTGACGGGGTTGATCAGGGGGGGTCCCCTCCACGGGACACTACTTCAGATAGGAGGAAGCCCAAGTGGCTTCAGGACACTCTGAAAGAGGCATAGGATTAAGTGGGGAATCCCAAGCAGGTCATGAGGGAGAGTAAACCGCCTAAGAGACTTTGCAGCTACATTGTGATGGTGAGCATTATTAGGGACTTTGAGCCTTCCACTTTTGAGGAGGCTATTGGCAGACAGGTTTGGAGAGATGTCATGATGGAAGAGTACAGTTCCATCACGAAGAATGATGTTTGGGAGATTGTTCCTAGACCTGAGGGGAAGTCAATGGTGACTTCTATATGGCTCTACAAACTCAAGTATGTTGCAGATGGCAGCATTGAGAAGTACAAAGCTCGTTTTGTGGCTCGGGGGTTCTCACAGGTTGAGGGAGTTGACTGTGATGAGACCTTCGCTCTGATTGCTAGATATACCTAGATCAGGGCAGTGATCTCTATTGCAGCAGAGATGGGTTGGAAGATCCATTAGATGAATGTGAAGACCACATTTTTGAATTGTCTCATACAAGAGGAGGTGTACATTGAGCAACCATTGGGCTTTGAGATGCATGGGAGAGAGTGTCATGTGTGCAGATTGAAGAAGGCATTGTATGGGATGAAACAAGCTCCTACAGCTTGGTATTATAGGATCGATGCCTACTTGCAGCAGTTGGGCTTTGAGAAGAGTGAGGCGGATCCCAGCCTATACTTCATTGTGGTTGGAGAGGATCCTCTCATACTTTTTCTATATGTTGGTGATATTTTCATTACAGGGGCTGAGAGACTCATTACTAGCTACAAGGAGAGCCTTGTTTCAAAGTTCGAGATGACATATATTGGATTGATGCATTATTTTTTGGGATTGGAGGTTTGGCAGGAGCCTAGACACATCTTCCTGGGACAGGGGAAGTATGATTGTGACATTCTGAGGAGATTCCAGATGGAGGATTGTAGGCCCATGACCACACCCATGATTACTAATTGGAAGAAGCTTCATGCTTCTGAGTCATGGTTGGTAGAGTCCACTTTATATCGTCAGTTGATCGGTTCATTGATGTATTTGGTCAATACCAGACCATATATTTGTTTTGTTGTTAACACTCTTAGTCAGTTCATGGTGGAGCCTAGGAGAGTGATTTGGGTGGCAACAAAACACGTGCTCAGGTATCTTTGTGGTAGAGTGGATTATGGTCTGGACTATCTGAGAGGGGATGGAGTTCCATTGGTGGGCTATACATATTCAGATTGGGCAGAATGTGTTAGTGACAGGAAGAGTACGTATGGATGTTGTTTCGGATTGTGCTCAGCAGTGGTGTCTTGGTTCAGTCAGAAGCAAAAGTCGGTGGCTTTGAGTTCTGCAGAGGCTGAGTATATGGCTGCCAGTCAGGCCAATTGTGAGGCCCTTTGGCTTCGCAAGTTGTTGGTGGGATTATTTGGTGTGCAATTGAGACCCACTATGATTTACAATGACAATCAGAGTTATATTAAACTATCTGAGAATCCAGTTTTTCACGACAAGTCTAAGCACATTGAGATTCATTATCACTTCATCCAGGATTATGTTTAGAGAGGAGCAGTTGAGCTACAGTACATATCTACAGGTGAGCAGGTTGCAGACCTACTCACCAAAGCTTTCGGAAAAGGCAATTTTGTATTCTTTAGGGACAAGCTTGGAGTGGTGAGTAACACCTTCCTCGGTAAGAGGGAGTGTTAAAATAATTAAAAAGTACCTAGGCAAGTGTTTCTCATCACTTAGGCACCTAAGGGGTGAGAAAGTGCCTAAAGTGGATCCTAGTCATTTAATCTATGAGATGTAAATTAAAAGTGACTTTTTGAACTTAGGGAAAGTGGGTGACTTAAGTGATTCAATATCCACCATTCATATCATCTAATCTCAACCATTGGATGAGATGACCTTTCACCTTCTCCTCATTGAGTTGATTAGGGTAAGGAGGGCGCACCCCTTGGGGGTTGTTGAAGCATTTTTCTTCATGAGTTTTGGAGAGCATGAGAAGAGAAAGAGGTCGAGCTTGAGAAGGAGGAGGTTGTTGAACATTGGCATGAATCCCAAGGCAAAGGTACAACATGGATTCCAAGGCATAAGGTACAACCAGCTATAGGTCGTATGGTACAGATTTTGAGAGGTCATACTACTGAAGAAAAGGATAGTCCGTACAACAGGGAACCAAAACGCACTTCGAGGCAGCGTGGTACATATTTCAATGTGCATTTATTGTTGTAAAATCCTTACAACAAACTCAGAAAAGAGGCCATGAATTTTGAGACAGTCCATACAACATTTAATGATGTGACATTCATACAACAGTATGGATTTTTGGCACAAAAATCGAGGAGCCGCAGTTTGGGGATTTTTTGAAGGAGATTTGCTCAAACTTTCTGAGATAAGTTTGTGTAATTTTGCTGTGAATATTTTTTTGTAACAAAAGATTTCTCTGAGCTCTGAAAATAATAAAAATCCCTCTCTCACTGGTTTTCCCCTTGTGGGTTTTTCTAGGGTCAAGTTTGACCAAAAATCTTTGTGCATTTAATTTTTTGAATGTGGTGTTGTTGATATATTTTATTTCTGCATTAAATGTTGTTTAGAATCTTCATGTTTTAGTTCTGAAATGTTGTTTGTGTGCTGAGTATTTATGGCTGTCATAAAACCGGGTTTTGGGCATTAAACACTGATAAAAATCAACGAGACTTGAAACTAGGTGGGGTCTGAAATTTTACAATGTCCGGAATGAAGAACCAGAATAGGAACAATCGCATGAGCATTTGAAAAGTATTCATGCCCACCCTGAACTTCAAAACCCACATTATCAAAAAATATTAAACTTAGAAAAACCGCTTACTCTGCTCTAGTTTGAATTCTTGGGGGAAGTCAAAAACGTGTGCATTAAAATATCGTTGTTCCAAGCCATCAAGGATGTACCCATCTACTCGAAAGTGATATCAGAACTTTGTTTAAGGAAATCGGTAGAAAAAGGAAAGATCCCCAAACTGTCTGTGTTATGGGTAAACTGTCAGACTTAATGATGGGGGGAATTCTCGCGGCCAAATACTCTGACCCTATCAGCCTGGTAGTTAATGTGTAGATTAATAATACACTCATTAGCAATACATTAATTTACCTCGGTGTTTCCATTAACATCATGACACGTGATACCATGGAAACCTTAAGACTCGTAGGTCTTAGGGAAGCCCCAACTGTACTCTAGGGGGGTATCTATTAATCCTGGGAAGGCCCCGGAGGGTCATTATTGATGCTTACATTGATTTTAGTTCTAGAAACATGATCATTTCCCATGGACCTCTACAAAAAAATTGACCCTGTATCCTCCCGCAAAACCCAACATAGATTTTGAAACACCACGCTGGGTCGACGAAGAAGATAGTGATGAGGAAGGAGAAGCTCATCAAATCGTCTCTATTGATCTGGATTATTTTCGGCACGAAATGAGAGCGAAGATATAATAAAGAAATATACAGATATATCTCGAATATCCAATAATGTAACATAAATGTATCATAGATGCAACCATAAACACAAAGATATAGTAATATGCAATTTTCTATTAATGAGCGAAAATTTACAAAGACTGTAAAAATACAGAGTGAAGACTCACTAGAATGGTGGCAGCTTATCTCTCAGAAGAGACGTGTCTGCTACTCACATTCGCAAGAAGATGATTTTACAATGAGGCTCCAAAGGCCTTTTTATCATAAAGAAAATCCAAAATCGTAACCTTGGATGATGAAAAGCCAACGGTTTTGTGGGCCCCGTTTTGGGTAGTTTGGTGTATCAACTTCTCGGGGGCGTAACTTTGGCATACGATCTCTGTTTGGAGCACACAATAGCTCGTTGGAAAGGTACCGTGGATGAGATTTATTTTGGGGGCTCAATCAAAGCCTTTGTCTATCATCGGGATGCTCGATCCCAAAAAACCTTCATTTAGGCCCTCAAAATGTCCCGAGAAGTTAAAACTGCTAAAAATAGTAAATTACCAAAATTGGCATATTTTTTTTTCGAGATAGTTGGAAAAGGTGGGTGGCCATCGATATCCACTTGGATCAATCCTCACTCCTTAGGAAGCAATGGTCTCCATTGCGATGAGTGCCCGAGGGAGAGGGAAAAGGGTTTGTTGAATCTGCATCTTGATGAGTTGCTTGCCTTGTTGGAGAAGTTGCGTTGCTTAGCTCGTTGAAGGTTGTCACGAACCTGTGGCTGGAAGGGTTAGACCTTTTTAACCAGTCTGGCTACATGAGATGCCTCTGTGCATAAGGAACCTTTACACTTTGTTGCAATCTTGTCAACCTGCTTCTGTTGGATAGAAGGTGCTTGGACTGAGGCTGCAATGGTGTTCTTTTGTTCACGCTTTGAACAGACTGTGAAGAAGTTGAATTTTGTAGTATGAGATACTACTTTGCGGCACTGTTTAGGTGGGACAATAGTTGGGATTACCTCTGGTATCCTGTAGATATGACCCTCCAGAGTAACAATGACACTACAGGGTCGAGACTCATAAATAGCATGACGCTTCCACATATATGGCTCGCCCAAGAGAACATCATAGACATCCAGGGGGGGAACATCACAAAATACTTCGTCCTTGAAGGGCTGGATACTGTATGACAATTGACATTGTTGGCTGACACAAAGATCTCGTCCCTGGCAAAGCCACCCGATGTTGTATGGTTGTGGGTGTGGTGTTGTCGACAATACCAACTATTTGACGACCTCTACTGAGATGAGGTTCTTCTGGCTTCCGCAATCAACAATAAAATGTAGTGGGGTCCCCTTCACCCACATCTGTGAATGAAAAAGGCGCTCCCCCTCTTCAAAATCTGTTGGTTCTTCTGGTTGAATTGTTGCGATCGTGACAATAACAATGGGGTCTGCATCGATGATATGTCTTCTATCGATATTTTCATAATCAAATTTCAAATCAAGTTTCGGCTCCTTGTCTTTTATCTTAGCCACCAATGACTATTTTGAGCGACATTTATCGGTGTTGTGCCAGGTGATTTTGTGTAAATCACACCATTTTCCAGTGTCCTTCTTCGTCTTTCCGTGACCCTTCTTTTCCTATGGCTTGGACTGGTTTTCGGGAAACTGTTTGTTAGGGTGTCTTTATCATACTTTGGTTGTTGAGAATTTACAGACCCAAACTCCCATTTGTTTTGGTGCTTAAATTTATGCTCGATTTTAACAACATATGGATAAGCAACACCGAGTGATGAGATCCAAAAAATCCATTTCAGTTTGGATATATCTGTGTAGAGTGCTACGGTATTTCAGAACCAAGTGTCATTTGGAGTCTTTAATACCTAGCTTGGTGCGCAAGGTATGGAAGGTATTGGTGAAATCCAGAACCGCTTGGCGCCTCTCTAGCCGCAGTGCCGTCCATCTCATGTACCGGTCCTCATAGTTGCCAACAGAGTAATAATGTTCCTTTACCGCATCCATAAAAAATTCCCAAGTGGGCTCAGCCCCATATATCCCAGAATCCTCTGTGGAATTTGCTCCTAGTAAGTTTCCACCAATTTTTGACATGGGGGAGAGCCTTAGGGAGTGCAAAGGTGATCTTTTCCCTATCAGAGAAATTATGAATATAGAAATAACCTTCTAGCATATTTAACCATTTTTCTAGGGCATCTGAATCTATCTGTCCTTCAAATATGGGAATATCAAAATTAACTTGTACCTTGAAAGGTGAGGTGCCTCCAAAGTGGATTCTTGATGAAGACGTGCCTGTTGTTATTGGAAAGGGTTGAAGTATGTGGGCAAAATTCTCCATCATTTCGTCCCTCTGTCGCGTGAGAGCTTGCTCAAGCAACAAATTAATAGAATCATCTGCTCTGTCATTTTTATTTTCTTCCGCCATGGAGGGTTTATTGGGCGTACGAGAGTGATTGTCTTCAAGAGAGACAAGCTCAAGACCCAACTTGCTATACTCAGACCTCATCGGGGACATGCACTGAAAAACGATCAAGAGCAGTCTGCTCTGAAACCACTGATCCAGATTCTTTTCGGCACGAAATGAGAGCGGAGATATAATAAAGAAATTTATAGAGATATCTCGAATATCCAATAATGTAACATAAATGTATTAAATATGCAACCATAAACACAAAGATACATTAATACACAATTTTCTATTAATGAGCAAAAATGTACAAAGATTTTAAAAATACAGAGTGAAGACTCGCTAGAATGGTGGTAGCTTATCTCTGAGAAGAGATGTGTCCGCTACTTGCATTCACAAGAAGATGATTTTACAATGAGGCTCGAAAGGCCTTTTTATCATAAAGAAAATCCAAAACCCTAACCCCAGAAGATGAAAAGCCAACAATTTTGTGGACCCCGTTTTGGGTAGTTTGGTGTATCAACTTTTTGGGGGCATAACTTTGGCATATGATCTCCATTTGGGGCGCACGATAGCTCATTGGAAAGGTATCGTCGAGGAGATTCATTTCGGGGGCTCAATTAGAGCCTTCTATTTTAATTGAGAAGCTCAATCCCAAAAAAAACTTCATTTAGGCCATCAAAATGGCCATGAAAGTTAAAAACTACTAAAAATAGTAAATTACCAAAATTGCCAGAATTTTTTTTTGAGCCAGTTGGAAAAGGTGGGTGGCCACCGATATCCACCTGCATCATCTAAAGATCGGTACTTATCTATCAGAGAGAAAACAAAGTATGATGAAAACAATGATTTCATAGCCTCTTCTTCTTCCCCAAACAACTCACATGTTCTTGAGCATGTTATGCACCCAAAAACACAGGTTTTTCTTGCCTCAACATGAATATCACCTGTAAAACATGAGTCCTCACCTGAAAAATATCATGGGTCCACCACATAAACTATAAAAATCAATGCTGGGAAAACCTTGAATATCAATCAAGGACTAACTGAACAACAAAAAGAGCGATTGGTTAAAGTTCTACAAAAGCACAGTGATGCATTCACCTGGGGATACTGACATGAAGGGAATCCATATTGACTTATGCACACACCATATATACATGAAATAAGGATCTAGACCCATCCGCCAGCCCCAGTGATGGATAAATCCGACAATGAAAGACATAGTTAAGGAAGAGCTACAAAAATTGCTTACAACCAACTTTATCTATCCAATTTCTAACAGCCAATGGGTCTCGCCTCTATTCATGGTACCAAAGAAGAATGGTAAGTGGACAATTTGTTTGGACTATCGAGAACTCAACAAAGCAAAACTCAAAGACCATTTCCCACTCCCATTCATTGACTAGGTCCTAGATATGTTAGTAGGAAAGTAATACTTTTCTTTCCTCAATGGATTCAATGGGTAATGCTTTTCTGTTGAAATAGGTGCAGGTGGGTGTAACACCCTGTTTCCCCCAGATTGTAAATATAACTGAACTGGCCAAGGACTATGGAAAAACTCATAAGTATGAATATGTGATGAAATGGACCTGCAGGAAGAGGTCAATGAATGAAAGTGACAGTTTAAATTTATTGCAGA
>ML779746.1:120840-238762 GCA_009831015.1 Picea engelmannii | reverse complement strand
CTGAGGCAACCAAAGGGGCGCGTCGAAAATTCGTTCCATCGGTGATCGGGGATTCGAGAGGATAGGGACCCTCGACACCGCAACCTCCGAAACCCCGAATCCCGATATTGAACCAGGGATTGGCATTCTGCAAGTGCAGGTTTATGGAGATTTCCCCATTGTGGGAGTTTAACCCCAAAATTTTTTAATTTACGATAGTGGGTTTGTTACAATGGGCATACATATTTCTTATGGATTCTTCTAATTCCACCCCGAATTTCTCTGCAATAGCCTTGAAGCTCTGCAGGTTGCCCTCATATATCTTCACCTCCTTGAGTTGTTCCTCTAGTTGTCTAATTCTTGCATACTTCTCTATATTTTGGTAGTATAAGTTCCAGACGTTATCGTTCGTTGTTGTAGTGAAAGTGGTGGCAGTGGAAGCTATGGAGATTGGGTCTTCACGAATGTTTCCCATCACTAGGTACTGTGTGAGGACTCACATTGGATTGCCTCCCATGACCGACACTTTCCTTATTTTCTATTATACAATCCTGCTTGTGAACTTCTTCAGATTGGGCACTTTGCTCGGTTTGAATGGGATATAAAGCCCCAGACCTAGCCCACTTAATTAAGTATGTCCTCTAGCACTTCTTGTTGATATATCTGCGATTTCGGTGCCCATTGGTGATGCATCATCATTCCTTGCTTCTTCATCCTTCTTACATTGCTCATTCTCGACTGCTTTTTCTACAACTTCATTTGTTGTTTTTCATGTCACTTTCGTTGTCGCTACTTCTGCATCAACTTTCGTCTTCTTTTTGGTGGCATCATTCTTATTCTTGTGGACTTTTTCCTTCTTTCTCCTCTTCTTGTCTGCTATTGTCTCTTCTTCTTCTACTTATATTGATTGCACAGATGTAGTAGCAACATATGCCTTCATTGTTGCCTCTTCTTCTTCTTTCTTTATAGCCTCCTCGTGTGCTCTTTCTTCATTCGTGATTCTTCCCAAAGGTTTTCCATGCCTTCTAGCAATTACTTCATTGTAGGGTTTAGCCCTTCGATGGACATCCTCCTCCTCCCACATTTTTTATGTATATTCCGAAGGTACACCAAGTTTATTAAAGTTATCTTTAACGACTTTCTTCGGGTCGTTCCTTATGAACCCCTCTTCTCCAAAGTGATATGAAGGCAACACATCCACTTCGTCTTGGGCTTGCTTAATGTTAGCTAATGAGTATGAGTCAATCCATAATGGGAGCAGGGGCCAGATGACTTTCTTGTCTCGGTAGAGTATTGCCCCGACTCCATTGATCATTGTCTAGTACGCCCCCTCCTGGAGCACCAACTTGCGTGGGATAAATTTAGGGAACATACGTGGAGATTTGGTGGCTCTGTATATTCTAATGTATGTGTCGTGCTCCATTAAGTACCAGTCCCCTATTCTTTTGATCACGTCTATTGCCTAGTTGGTCATGCATGGGGCAGATGTACAAAAAAAAAATTCATATAGCGGGGCCAGGAAGTTATCACATATCCTGAGATATTATGTCTTATGATTGTGCTCCCAGAGCACCTCGCAGTAGATGTGGATGGTTGGGTTCATGGGCTACCATTCCCAACCCATCTCAGGATATTGGTGCACACTACACATGATGTCTAGGAGATATGAAGACATGTGAAAGTCCGAAAAACTTTTGGGTTAGGCTTGCATAACTGTTGTGATAGCCTCTACTAAGTTTGCTAACAAAATGTCATCCCAATTCAAAGATGACCCTTCATCTGCATAATAGTAGATCAGAAGCATGTACGACAAAAGATATTTAGAAGTGTCAGGCTCTTCATATAACCGATAGATCATAGCCACGAGGTACTGATATGGATTCCTTAGCACTGTGGTGGGGTACCTGCCAGTTGGTTTGTGCTTGAATTATTTATTTGGTTTGTACCAAGTATTGAAAAAATCCTTAGCCATGCACTTGAATTTTTCGAGAAATTCATCGTTTAGCACCTTGGTTCCTTTTTCTAGATGGCAGATCTTTGCTAGGTCAGTTAGTTGGAATGAAGCTATGGGTGTTCCCTTAGCATTGCATATGTACATGTTCGTCAAATATACATGTTTAAGGGTCAAGGAAATGGCATTGACACAAGAAAATACTGTAGCGTGGGCTGCTACTCTGTGTATTCCCAATTTCCTAATATTTTTGAAAACTTTAATCTTGTCTTCATCTTCCGCATCAACGAGGAAATTTTGTTTCTTGAACATTTGATAAACGTCGCCCCATTTGAGAAAGTCTCCTCCCTTTTCCAAAGCTCCTACTGTGTCATCATAAACTACTCCTGTGATGTCAGGTTCGTCTTCATGTCGACTACCACTTTTAGAGGCCTCTATGGTAGGTGCTTTTCTTTTCATCTTCTTCCTTGGAGACATTTATGAACTTGAAACTTATAGATGAAATTAGCACAAAAATATCAAACAATGAAATGAGTATGATTATATTGGATGTTGTAAACAAATAAAAGGTAAGCATGAAAGGAAAATCTACTCATTTAACCCCTATGTTAAGTGCCCGAATAACCACTCGTACTGATGTTAGGTGGGAGGTCGTCATTAGAAGATGAAGGTACAATGGAAGGCATTGTGGAAATTTAAGCTTTGGTAAAGAGGCAACTTGAAAAAAAATATAGAACAGTTAGTTAAAGGTTATCCTGGCTGATGACTACAAAATTCGAGACCGGAGCAGTTCATACGAACTGCTCCGATGTATACGAGAGAGGTTTATGTGAAATGTGTTGGTTGCACCAGACAAGTTTGTGCGAAGACCTCTAGATACACTAAAGGAGTTTGTGTAAAGTCCTTCGGTTTAAACCGAAGGTGATTGTGTTAAATGTGTCGATGGGTGAGTGTATAATTCCTAAGAATTTTGTGAAGAGTCCTCCAATTGAACCAGAGGCAATCGTGTTAACTCCTCCAGTGAAGATCAGAGAAGTTAATACAAATCCTCCTGGATGGACCAAGAATAATCTCATTAAGTTCTCCGACGCCACTAGAGGGAATCATACAAAGTGATCCATGAAAGACCGAAGACGTTTGTGGAAATCTCTCGAGAGAGATCGAGGAAGATTGTGCAAAGGTCTCTGGGTGGACGAAAGTACTTTGTGTTAGCTTCTCTGGTTGTAAAGAATATTCGAAAATTAAGTAAGTTTTGGTGAGTGCTTTTTTCGTTTGAGTTTAGGGATCGGACAATGGAGGACCTAAAGACTATGGTTGGGGTTTGAATATCACCAATATTGACGTGTATAACTCTAGTAGATAAGGGTGCGAGAGGGAAACGATTAGGGCTTGGGAAACTATAGTGTTTTGGGCTTCGACGACTCAATCGATACAAAAATGGAGATTTAAAGTGGAACCCTTTCAAACAAGTTGGGATTTGCATAGAAACTTCCCCTCCCCTATGGAAGCTACCAGGGGTTTGATCTAGATTGATTTCAACATTTAGTTGTGGTCATGGGTTATGATAATGTTGGGATGATATAGCTCAAATGGAGACCAGATGAGAGGCCAAAGTATAGATTGTCCCTAAGGAGAGAAACAATTAGGGCATGGGAGGATGCGATATGGGAGAGGGGTCGTAGGTGCCAAGAGAGTAAAACCGATATCAAGGTCGAGGTTTAAAAAGGGTCAGTCGACTAAATCATGACAATAAACCCTAGATAATAATCAAAACTCTAACCCTAAAATTTGAGAGAGAGAAAAGGTGATCAGGGAATACCTAGCTAAAATGACCACATGTCAGTAGAGGGTAGGTTGAGGACAAAGGACTTTCGAACTCGTGATAGTTTGATAACGCTCTATCTTCTCTCCTAATCGATGACCAAAAAATAAAATGAATGGATGGGGTGCTCCCTTTTTATAGCCATCGAGTGCATTTAATGAGACTGAAGGGGTTTAGAAGATCATACCAGAAGCGATGTTGAGAACACCTTCAGTGTGAACCGGGGGTGTTAATGGGAAGGTCTCTGGTATACACCGAAAGACATGGTGAAAAATTTTATGGTGTATACCGGAGACGTTAAAGCAAAGTATGTCGGTGTAACTTTTCGTCACGAAAGAGTTATGAGGAAGTGCCACGATGTAACCGGGGGCGTTACCATAAAGCACAATGATGTATTTCGAAGGAGAAAATGGGAATTCCTCTTGTTTTACTGGAGAAATTTGTAAGAACTCCTTTGATCAAACCAGAGGAGTTAGCAAGAAGTTTCACGGTTGTCGATTTAAAATTTTGGAGGAGTTAAAGGGAAGTTCCCCAATGAATACATGAGCAATTAAAGGGAACACCTTCGGTGTATACCGAAGGAGTTTATAAGAACTTGATTGACGACCAAAAATCACTCTCAAAATTTTCCTAAGTATCAAGAACATAGATGGAGCCTTAACAAAACTAAGAAAATTAAAGTGTTTTGTTTAGAGAGGGGTAATCAACGATCAATATCAAGGAAAATTTTCAAGCCAATAATTTTTTATAGAAAAGAGTGGGAGGCTTCATTTTCTTTGAGAGAGGCTTTGCAAGTAAATATACAAGAAAACAAAGGTTTTTGATGCTTGACACAACAAATGGCGACACATTGGGTAAGGTCATGAATCTCTATAGAGTGGTATCCAAACATAGACTTTTGAGAATAGAAGCACGATAATGCATGACCCAAGAGGGAAATAATAGGTCCCATAGTTTTTCAAAATGTAGATTTTGAAGAGACAAAGTTTGTAGGATAAAAAGAAGTTAAAACCATGCCTAGAACAAATAGATTACCATGAAATAACCTTTTCAAAATGGAATTAGTTTTAGGAAGGCATGAGGAGTACAACAATGAACTGAGACGTCAAGAATGCTGAAAATAAAAGTTGTTTATGCATTTGTATGGTGTTGCTTCGCTGCCAACGAGCGTCCATAGCCCCAACAGTGTCACCCTGGTGTCAAAAGCGTTGCTCCAATGCCAACGAGCGTCCATAGCCCCGACGAAGATACTTGCATGTCCCACATGATTTGAAATGCCTTTCCCCAAGCCTTTACCTTTTATAATTTGATTCTCTTATATTCAGAGAAGCGTGGATAGGGTGATTCCAGTCTTCCTTTAAAGGCATGAGGGATGGCACATGTAAAGGTTATATTTTCCAACTAGATTATAGATTAGAGAACTCCCCGAGTAACATTACATGGATTACCACCGGATGGGGTGCCACGCAAAGAGGGAAGGACACGTAGATCAGAGCCAGGTGGTGCCATAAATGCTGGCCACTAGCTCCCATATCCTCGCCATTTATGATGGGATTAAACCGATGCAGTTCTCACCAAACGACGAGGCCTCTCACTCATGCAAGGAGGACGGTTGACCAATGCATTAAGACCATAGCCTTAATGGCCATATATATCATCTCTGTCCTTATCAACAACCTTGGAGGCTATGTGATGCATTTGAAGGTTGCAGAGGCGAAGGTTGAAACGTTGAGGTGCAAGAATAGAGACACCCTCTGTGCTGGTATTCCGACAGTAGCTTTCCTTTTAAGCATGCCAAGAGCAAGGGGGCGGCCTCGCAGAGGCGCGGCTTGGTATGCGACCGACTCACGTAGGAAGCGGCAGAAGAAATTTGAGAGAGCTCTGGCTCTAGCTAGCAGAAGGAGAACCAGGAAGTCCAGAAGAATTGGAACGCCTCCCATGGTGTATGTCTAGGAGATTACTCCAGATGAGTCTATCCAGAATTACTCAGAGAATCTTCTCTTCACGGTCCTGGACAATTGGGCTCCCCCCGCTTGTTTTGGAAAGAATGCCATAACCCCTGCTCCAAGACCAACACACGATCCCAGGGACACTCCAGCTGAGGAATTTACATCTTGCTTCGTGGAGGAAGAGATACAAGAAGGCACAAAAGGAAACATCCATTTCACAACCAACGAACCTCCTGAGGAAATGGCGTAGCAGAATAGGCAGCGAGAGCACCAGGATGAGGTCGACGCACGGATGAAAGCTCCCCTCTCCTCCACTCCGCAAGACTTGCAAGACCAACCAACACTTCTTCACCCGGAGCACCTGGAATTAATCTTCGAGGTATGCAGCATGGTGGACGACCCGATTTTCAGAGCTATCCACATCAACCAATGCCTGGATATGATTTACGCTGCCTACTCCAGCACTACCCCAAGACACCAGTGCCCCACTTGCACACAGGTCTATGCAATTCCAGTCAGACGCGGCAAGAAGGAAGACAACTATGAGGACACTAGTTAAAAGGTTTTCTTGCATGCTCATAGTTAGAAACTTTTTTCTTTTGTTGCAAACCAGAGCTGTAGCTCAGTTAGCTTATAGCAATGATAGCGGTAGCGTAGTGAAAAACAAAGTTATTCTAGAGATGACCATGCGTCCTGGTTTCCTTCGGGCAGGATGGCAGCCTGAAATTTTGAGTTTAGGAAGTGCCATGGAATGGCCAGCTGTCTCAGTTTCCTTTCCAGGCGGGACAGTTGGCACTTCCACAGTACTCTGTAATTTTGAAATCTTAATATAACAAGACTCGCCCTTTTTACTTAAAAAAAAAAAAAACATTACCTGGATTACTACAAATGTCTTTCCGAAACCATTTCTCCTTAGTTAAGACAAACACAATTTTTTTTTTCTTAGACATGACCCTTGCCTCTTTTCCTTGTTCTATTTTAAGTGCACAATGCTCGTATGTTGATAAAATATGTTCCACCACTGAGTCTAACTTGAGATCATGCATAAAAATGCTATGCAAATATGAATGAAGTTATGTTTGGAAGTCAAACTATAGATTTCCAAACTTTCGACACTAGATGTGTTACACTTCAAGGGGATATTTGAGTCCAGGGTATCAAACTTCTTAAGAATCTAGGGTGATAGTTTCAGGAGGTGTTGATGTTTGAATCGATTAAGATTGAAACAACAACCTCATGAGGATTTAAAACCCCCCTTCGTTTTTATAGAGGTGGTACTCCTCTTTAATTTCTTTAGATTTTTATCTTTAAAAATATTGGGAAAACAATTTTAAATGAGAGAATGCTAAAGAGAAAACTCTAAATCTTTATCATTCATATAAAATAAAATACTGAAAAAAATATAGATACATTAACAGTTCCTGAGAAATGGACGAGGAATGTTTACTCATAAAATAAATAAATTTGCAGAAATAAAATATAAATAAAAATTACTATAAAAAAGTATAATATGAATCTCACATCCATCACAGTTTCAAATATTTTTGATCACATTCATAGAAAAATGAATGAAGGTCCCACACATCAAAGAACTGTAAATGAGTCTTTTCATTAAAATCAAAATAGGATTTTGGTAGGTTAATTTCAAACATCTTATACTCAAATGCTTAAAGTTCAAAGATACAATTAAAATTAATGCTGAAATAATTCTTTGGAGTTTTCTCAAAAATGAAATAGTCTTAAGAAAATAAAGGCATTTTTCCAAAAGTGGACCGGGATATGGCTCTTGTGGACTGTAAAATAAAGAAATGAGATGAAAAGAACAGGAACAAAGCTTGGAATAAGGTGGAAATAATGCAAGACATTAAAAGAGAACATAAGAGAGCAATAATAAATTGATTATATTCTCCTAAGAATAGATATGATATAACTAGATGAATTTTGAAAGCAGAAAGGAGAAGGATGTGATCAATTTACACTTAATATGATGGAATCTCTCTCTTTCATTTGCTTGTTTATATGCCTTTTGTATCATCTTTTACTGTGGTTATAAAACCGGTTCCAACTGCCTCCGACTATTCTTCTTCGATTATTTTAATTAAGGCTTGTTTTAACCAATCTTCTATATAATCTTTCATTGGGGCTACATTTATCTCTTGTGTAATTTTTATATCAAATCATATTCCTTTCAATTCTCTCAATTCATATCAAAGTTGATGAAGTGTATCTTCTATGTCTTCATTTTTATTTGCATAACTCACCAACCAACTTTCAATTTCATTTTTATTATATTCAATTATGCTATTAAATTTATTAGCGAACAAGCCCTTTAATATTTCCACGTGTTCTTCAAATTGATGCCTCGTCATAAATATAGAGTTCAATATTAACTCTGGGTCCTGTACTTCTCATGTGGTTCCATCCAGGTCTATCTAAGTCAACCTATGATACAATACTTCTTTTTTTATGACTACAACATCACATTCATCCAATATTTCTTTCAATACTTTATTTTCTTAATCCAACAAGTCTTTAGCTGTTTGATTATGGCTAGAGATGGTAAATCCTCTTCTTTCCTTTTTAACTCATTCATTCCATAAACTTTCAAAGTAAACATGATGACAACATATTTATAAAAACCTTCTTCATTATTCAAATCAGCTTGGACATATTCTATGAAACTGTTTAATTTTGAACCAAAAGAAACAATATTGCTCCCGATATCCCATGCTCCCTGAATAAGATATATTCTCTTTTTGATATTTTTACCAACAATTTTTCTGACTGCAAATAACAAGCTTGATGTTCCTTTCAATTTTGAGCTTAACTTGGGTGTCCCATCAAGATTTTTCCCAGGTTGAATAGCTATTAGCGGACTTAAATATATAGGTGGCGACATCAAAGCGCATTCCAATTCTCCGACTCTTTCCTTTAATATTGCATTTTGTGCTTCCATTTTGTCAACTGAAACCTCTAAAGCATCACCAATAAATTTTTGAATTTGGGTGATCCTTGATGGTAGGACTTTATTCAAATCCATCTCTGCATCTTTGATTTTCTTTCCCTTTGAATTTACACGTTCAAAAACTAGCTTCTTCAGGTCTTTATCAAATAATGCATTGTGAAGGGTAAAAAATTCTTCTTCATAAAATATAGGTTCTTGAATTACCAATTCTTCACCAGGTTGAATCCTCTGTTACTCATCTGAAAATTCTATGTCTTCAATGTTTGCAACGAGCTCCATATTTTCGAGAACATGTTCACCAGGTATGACCTTCTTCACTTCGGGTTGATTATTCTATCTTTTCCTCTTGCTAGTTATTGGTAATTTATGGGGTTTTTCAATATCCTTTTTGGGATAGTGAGGATCATCTCGATTACCTAAATTTTCAATCAAAGATTTATGTTGTTCCTATGTAACAATTTGGGGATTCTGTCTGGGTGGGCCACTTTTTTGGGAATAACTCTGAGACTTCGAACTTCTTTTATTCACGATTATTCCATGTTGTCTGTACACTTCATTCGTGCTAACAATTGTCTTGAGGTCTCCAATCAATGCTTCTTCAGAATTATTTTCCTTGCTTTCTTCTCCATATATGCATGTGTTTATATATGATACACTGAACCCTACTGAAACCATGTGGTTCATGAAAAACTGTTGAGGGTCAAACCCTTTTACTAAATATGTGAGCTTCAAATTATATTGGTCAAATTGAGTTGCAAATTCATCAATTTTGGGAGCACTTATTGATGTAATTTCAACAACTTTCCATGGAAATACAATAAATTGTTTTTTTCTTTCTTTGAAGAAAGAAATTTGCCTAGAATTTGTACTGTCTACAGGCTTCTATCATGAATATTTTATTAGAGACATAAAATGGTAGATAAGTTTGGGCCTCCCAGGAGAAATAATCTTGGATTATATTGTATTGTTAATTTGACTCAAAGTTTCCCCTTTTTTCTAAAAATGTCGCTGCCTCCAACGACAACCTTGAGGTACTATTCTCGAACATGAGTTTTTTGAAATCCGAAAGGAAAGAATCATAGACTTCATAAAATTGATACATGGCTCTTTTTTTCCAGAGATCAGGATACCAAGTATGTTCCAGGTCTACTTTGGGATTAACTTGTCTTGCCAAATTCAGTCCTTGAAATACATGACAATGTACAATGGCGAAAACCAAGTACGCAGACATGTAAAACTTTTTTATCTTTCTTGAAATTTGAAAGATGGAACGAAATATGAGAGGATATAATTTTAGACTAATCGAAAATCCTTTTCCCTTGAACAGAATAATATGAGATATAAAGAGATAGGCACGGGTAGTGGCAGTTGATTCTTGTCCCAATACCCTAGCAAGTAACCAAGCCATTTCTTTGTAAGGCGTCTGAAATAAACTGACCTAAATTGTAGATAAATCCTCCCGGATTGTAGTCCAGTCTCCAAGACATCGAGCCAACAAGTTTCTACCACCACTTTTAGCCTTTATGAAATCTTTAGCTTGCTCAACCTTGAAGGTTGTTTCAACATTTCATTGAAAGTTGCTAGCGATAATGAAATCGGGGACCGTCCATTTAACTTGATAATTCTCTGATCCTTTTTGAAATTGTTTGTGCACCATATTACCAAGTCTTTGGCATCAAATACCTATGGGACACATCATGCTTTAGCGATTCCTGATACTCATACATCATTTCCATTATTTTCTTTAGGCGATAACGAAGAATAATATCTATAAGCCCATTGACTAGTGGTTTTTTGGGTCTTCCCATGCAAATGTATTTAACGTATCACCACAAAATCTCTCTTGTCTTCTCGCCATATTTCTTAGCAGTTGATGAAGGACGAACAATTTTTATGTATTTATCAAATGATTTTTCTTCGTATTAACCACCGGAGTTCTTATTTTTAAAAAATGATTTGGCGAATTTAATTTTTAATTTATGTGAATAGTCTCGAAGAATACGCCATTAATAACGGTCCTTATGTATTAACCATATGTCATTTAGTATAAGATAGACATTAAATGCTTTTTAGTTAATATGAAAAAGGGCACAAGTTCATGGTGGAGCGGAGAAACAAGAATCGTACAAGAATGTGAGAGAAGTCCTCTTTCACGGTCTTTTGAAAGATTTCAAAATATGACTAAGTGTTAGCTGGGAAGCGGATGGAAAAACAAGAAAATCTTGGAGTGGTGAAGTAAACTTTGCTTCCGCGGTCAATCTTAAAATATTAAGTATTTGTAACATACCCAACCACCCACAAGCCTGGGCATGCTACTTCAAATTTAACACTTCAAAACTGATTTCGAATTTATGATGACATTTAATTAATAAAGAAGCATGAAAGACTCACATGCAATCATCGAGATTCATACTACATCATAAAATAAATGGAAGATATGCCATGCACAACAATAATCAACAAGAAAGCACATTATAGACACATATATCATAGATATTAATTAATACACTGCGAAAATAAAAAAAATACAAGCATAGTAACACAATGACAGAGAACACTTATCTTTAACAAAATGATTCACCATCTGGATGCAGACCAATGATGTTCCACCCAACCGTAGACACTATTGTTCCAAATATCAACAACAATGTCACCCCTGATCCAGTGTTATGAATCGACAAGGACGGTTCCAAGGTGTCACTCAACTTCCCAAACCAATCAACACTCAAGCTCTCACATGTTTCTCAACACACAACAATCCAAAGTACACCAACTCTCTTCTCTCCAGCCTACACAACCCAAGAGAATGGACCCCCTTCTTTTCCACGCAGTCCCTCATGCTGTCCACCTCCTTTCAGGGCTCTAATGCATCTAGTCAAGAATCTCCATGCTAGGACTCTTAGGACTCGCAACTGTGAATACAATCTAGTACATGCCAATGCATCTTAGGCATGTAGGCACAAATTCATGGCTGAAATACACTATTCATTACTATAGCCAACAAAAAATGGCTTCTTCCTCAACAATTCGCCCAATCCAATAACAAGAATTAATGAGGAATGGTAATTGAGTAACAATGAATGCAAGAGTGAAAGTGTGAATGGAGAAGAACCCCCAAACAACCCACAAGATGGTTTTATATATTCACTTGGAAATCAAGAACCACATGGCCTTCCCCCAAGAAGCTCATGTAACCATTTCTCTCAATTAAAGAAATTATGGGTAAATAAAACATAATAAAATACTTATCCCCTTAAGCTTCCTCTCTCATGGAATCATATCCCCCTATAACTTTTGTCCTTGTTCGTCTAGCAACCAACGATGTATTTTATTATTAATAATGACCAAAACATTACATTTCCTAGGCACACTGGCCTCTTTTAATTGTTTGGGCACTATGACCTTTCATAAATTAACCAAATACATTATTTAATATGGGGAATAAAAAACGGGGTATTACATTCCCCTCCCCCTTATTTTGGCAGTCCTCGGTGCATTATAGACAATGTACATTCAAACATTCTTCAAAAATATCCATGCCTTTGCTATTGAAGTTTGTTATCTTCTTGGTGCTGTACTTTCCAAGAACCAAATTCATGTATTCATACTTTAGTTGGAAGTAATTTTCTTTATTTCATAGAGCTACTTCAAGCAAGAATTATGCTCACTGTGGCATTCTTGAGCTGCCTCTTCTTTGCTACACTCACCCTTCCAGGCTCAGGCATCCCTTCACTGCTATACATTCCTTCAATGATCCATCTTGCCAAGGATTTCACACACAAGGAGAGCACCAACGCAGTACCAGATCCCCACTATGGATATACAATTTAAGGCTCCAATGCCCCAACAAAATCCATTCTTCCTAAGCATGCTAGCTCCAATAGCCATCATCTCATCTGTATCACACATATATAGTCAACATGGGATAATATCATAACAATTTCATTAAGAAATTTAAATTTGTTTCATAGCAAGTTCTACTTTTTCCCAAAATATGAAATTATATCTCATATTTGCTTGGTTTTTGCAGTAGCAGACAACAATCTATATTATGGCTCCCAATAGTGCCATACATGAGACCACCTTCCCTGCAATACTCTCATCTTGCATTCATCCAAGCAAATTGTTAGTATTCCTGTACAATATACTTTTATTGCACTATTTACAAAGGCTTCACAAAGTGTTCTCAAAATTGTCTACACTTAACAATTCAATCACAATTATCAAACTATTGATTAATTAGAATGAAAATATCATTCTCTGCATAGGAATTTTCAGCGATTATGTTTTCCCTTTTATAGCCAGTGTTACTCTGTTTTCTGAACACAAATTTCGTGTAGTCAATGCTCATGTGGCTACTTGATTTGCAACTTTCCTATTGTAATGTCTAACAACCCCTAGAATGTTCTCAACTCTATGAGTTAGTAATAATTGTAACATTTCAATTGTTAGCATAATTATGTCTATTAAATATCACATATACATATATTCGCCAAAATGCATTCAAAAAATGAATTCAAGCGTGAACAATTCTATCATGCATGAATGCAACTCTACCACTTACACATTATGTATGAGTGCAATTCTCCATGCTTATATATTCAACGCACCCTTGCATTGATTTCATAATTTAATTTATCTAAGTCATGTATCTCACCATGGTAAATTAGAAAGTTTGGCTAATGCCTCGACACGTTCTCCATACACTTCCTATTGCCTTCTCAACTGTTTGTATGAACTTCCTTTTCGACCCAAACACTACACCAAAAATATAATTAAATGGTGTTAATTAGTGTTAGCAAAAAGGGTACAGTCCAAACATTTTTTATAAGTAGGGAGTTCATTGGATATTTGTGTGGCACATAACCTTTTCATATCCAGCCATGCCATGGCCTCATACATGACTAGAGTTACTAACATTCATTCTTATGACATAATCATACTATTTATTACTTTGGTTATTAACCCATAGCCAACAAATTCATGACATGCTATTATATCACATGTATGCATTCAAAATCTAACAACTTACATAATTACCACATTCTTCCAGCCTTTACCACACCTAAAGGTATATTTTTTTTCCATTAATGCATCCAATTATACAATAATGTCATTGTATAAAATTAATTTTGGTTGAGTGATCCAGGTGGATATTGGTGGCCACCCACCTATTCCAACTAGCTCCTCTTGACAGTTTTTAGTTCAACACGTTCTTCTGTAATTCTTTGTAATTGTGGGTTATACACTTTTGGGGATGTTTGAAGCCCTACACAGCTTCCAGGTGGAGATTGGTGGCCTCCCACCTAATCTAACTAGCTTCTTTTGGAAGTTTTCATGTCAGTACATCTTTTTGTGCTTGTAGGGCTTGCCATAGTTAAATTGTAGATGGAGTTAGAGTTTGATGGAATAATGTGTAGTTCTTGAAAATACCTTTCCAACGGGCTATCATGCGCCTAAAACGAAGGTCGTATGCAAAAGTTACAACCCCGAGAAGTTGAGGTACCAACTTACCCATTGAGGCCCACATAGCTTTTGGCGTTTCATCTCCTAGGGTTAGGTTTTTGGATGTCCAGGGTTTGAGAATTCACGAGTAATGTTAAAAAATGCCTATAGAGCCTCATTGTAATCATTCTTCTCATATGGATGTGCGTAGCAACCACATCTCTTCTCAGAGATAACTACTGCCATTCGAGCAAGTTGTTTTCAGTTCCGCAGTTTTACAGTTTCAACCTATTTTATTTATTCAATAGAAGTTATTGTTCAATGGATATCTGTTGTTGTTCTCTTTATCTCTGTGTTATTGTATTCAATCCGTTATTCATTTCGTTCTGCTCATAAATCCAGATCATTGAGGGAATTCTTACCTAAATTCCCTTAAGCAATTTTGCAACATAATTTCATAAAAGTCATACATCAATAGCTGCCATTAAATGAATTTGATGCTACATGACAAGTTGGTATCAATAGCAAATTTTTTCATATGGATGTCTTCCATATGTAGCAACATTATCGACAACACTTGTAGCCATACAATAACTCCCTCCTTCCTGGCATAACAACCATCATTAGCAACTTTCATCTTCATATACATAACAATAGACTACCCTTAGTGTTAACATGTTATATATATATATATATATAACATGTTAAAGATGCATTTTTAGTACATATAAATATGCATTAATGAATGGAGGTTTGTTGATATATATATATATATATATATGTGTGTGTGTGTGTGTGTGTGTGTGTGTGTGTGTGTGTGTGTTCATAAATGCATATGCATTCCAATTTCTTCTGCTAAGTATGGTTGTCCAACACGCCACACCATAATTGCTGCTACAATAATTGCAGAAACTTCTGCCATCATTCACAATTCTCTTTGTTGTGTCCTGACTGTCCTCAATTTCTTGAATTCATGTATCCCTTTTGTGCCCCCACTGTAATCACTGCACATGATTATTTCTGCCCCGGGGACTTTTCTATCCAATCCACCCTTGGCTACCTTTGCTTTTCCAACCACATACTATGTTGATATTAATCTTCGACGTTCATTATTTTTTGTATCTCTCTGATCCAACTCATACCTGGCCAAATTACATATCCAACCATGCTTTGTTATTGATTTTGGTTCTTCAACATTCATTTACTTTTCTGGAACAAACTGATTCAACCCTTCCTTGAATGAAAACATCAACCCTTGTAGCTGCTTGAACCATTATTTTCTTATTTCCTGACCCATTTGGTTTCACTTGACTTGCATAGTCAATTTCTAGCATATTGCAATGCTACACAATGTCTTCTTTTCCAACTTCATAGATATTAACTGGAAGTAATTGACATTGCTTTTACTGGCCATCATAGATTCTAGTAATACTTCCAATCTCATGGATTATCAACAAAAACTCTTTTCCACTCGAGATGGGTTCTTTCAGATACCCTCTCTTCTACATACCAAGTCAACATAAAACCACTTCTTTCCTTATGGTTCCTCACCGATTTCCCTTCAGAAAATCATCTCCATGTTTGAATCCTTTTCGATTGACATTTTAATTTACCTTGGGCATGTACTCAACACCTTTGAACTGCACCCACCATTCTCTACATGCATTCTCAATCTTCTTTTTATTGATGTCTTAATTCTTTATGTGCTACCATAATCCTCAAATAAATAGGTATCCACCTAGGGATACTTTATTCTACTCTCTCTAGCTACTCATGAACTTGGTCCAATTCTGGAATGCACTTAAATTTATGTAATTCCTTCTCGAGAAGTATCGTTTCACACTTCTAGTATCACTCTACACATAAGGCATCAATGTTGGCACTGTTTAGCTTACATGCACCTTCATTTCTTCTCCTTTGAAGTTCTAACACTTATATCATGCTTCCAATGCACTACTCTGACAATACTAATGGAGATATAGCTGCAGAACTATATACTTGGTCTCTGGAGATAACGCACCTCATCTCCATGGATACATTGTGCCTTTCCTTATCAGAATACTATAATTATGATGATTAATCCATTTAGAATATATCTAACCACATTGTATTTCTTTATATGTACATTGGAATCCTTTAGGGTGATTGGCTTTCATTACTAATTCCAATACATACTTTACTTTTGCACCCTGATTCCTCTCTAATTAGCACAAGTGGTTCTCTTGTAGTAGTTGCCTTTACACATAAATTTCTATCTCCTTGGCTTCTCAGGTATTCATGGTTGCACCAAGACTCGTACCTTATCATTATCCAGTCTTGAACTTTGATCATCTTATGAAAGATTGTTGTCATAACACTCTTGCCTCGAGTACCTATGCTTATCTTTAACCAAATTTCAACCCTCTCACCTGTCATGAAAACAATCTCCATATTTCCATGGTTGTAGTTCCATGCATACTCATTACTCATGCTTTATCATGAAACATAGATGATCTCTGCCTTACTCAGCATACGTAATTGGTATGCATAATTGTCATCTTGAATTATTTTTCCAAGTCATAGTTCCATTGAAAGACTTCTATATTACTCACTGAGTATAGATATATTTAGTTGGTAGCTTCCTCAAGCAATCATTCCATATTTTGAAGAACTGACCCTACCCTATTCCTCATCCCTGAAGATACCAATTTGTTAAAGACAATTTGCTATGTTTTATCATCAACCTTAATCTCTGCTTGCAACACATTTATTATATAAGATAACAATTCTAAAACAACATTTGTTAGATAAAACCACAATACACTTATGGTAACATATGCACAACTGTGCCCCTTTATGATCACCAAAAATCTTATTTCTATATTCTTGTGAATTTTGTTGCTCATCTCACAATTCTAGGTGATTACATGGATTCCTCTGTCCAATACCTTTCCAAGGACTACTTTCTTGCTCAATTCTGATTTTTGAGCACAAAGCTATAGTCATTTGATTATTACCTAAAAACTTCTTCAACCAGGTGCAATTGTTATTGTGCCTAAGCTTCCTTGTACTTGCTCCTTTATCAATTTGACAGGATCTCAACTGGGTTCCCTCAATACCATACTTTGGAAATTATGGCCAAGTTTCACCCTTAGCTAAGCTCTAGGTTGCTAGATACAAGATAAATTTTCATGCCAATTAATATCTTTGGCCCTTAACGCTACAAGCACCTTCTATGCCCTACTGTACATTTTGTGTGCCCAAATTTCTATTTTGACTCTTTGGATGTCTTTTATGGCTCAAGATATTTCCATAGACTGCTCCTGTGCCTCAATATGATTATGGAGCAGGAATTTATGGCCCTCAGAATTTAACTGGGGCTTAAAAATTTACTCTCCGTTGTTTGGGTTGCAAATTCCTCATACTAATTTTGTTTGACGAATGATTTACACTGTTAGAAAGCTCTCTCTGAGCTCTATGATTTGAGATGCAGAAACTTGTGTCTTGAAAAGATATTTTGTTTTGAATTTGATTTCTAAAAAATGTCATTTAGGCCTTCGAAAATGGATGGCAGGTTGAACACCCGAAAATCACTGTAATTTTCCAGTAATTTTTCATTGTTTTCTGATAAATTCTGTGAAATTTAGCTAAATTGAGCTGACTTAGATGTTGACATGGAATCCCGAGTCCACCTGACACTTTGGAATGGTTTCCTGTCAGCTTCCAGCCATTGTGGCCTTGCCCCGTCGTCCCTTACCTCCTTCTTTCCCTTTCTTCCTTACCTCCACGTCGCACACACTGTTGTTTTCGGGCCCCAAAGGTCCTTGGCTGCCAATTTGGCGCTATATCATTGGGTTGCGGGGATGGGATAGCTCCATCCCACACCCATGCTTCAGGCACATGAATTTTCTCATTATTTTAATCCAACGATCATCATGCAGAGGGTGTCGATGGTGATTGACAACCCTTATCGCATTGCGAGCCCCCTGACCTATCGACCGTTAACCGAGGGAGGTAGGAGCCACAAAACCTAACCAAGTTTAGGGCCCCAGTGATGTGGTGTGCATTGGTGGATTGCGCCCCCCCCACCTAGGGTTATCTTAACCACACCAGAGCCCCCAACAATGAGGTTCCGCGAGTCCGATTCATGGTTTTGCCCGACGTGCGAACGCCCCACTGTGGCACCAACTCACTCACCACCTCTGCCATCATTTCCACCATGTAATTCCACCATCTCCCTACCACCGTGGTAGTAGCATCACTTTTATACCACGTCATCCAATGCATACCCTCCATGTCAGGATGATGTCACGGTACGAAAAAATTCCCAATTTCGCCTATTTTCGAAAATTTCACAAAATACCTAAAAATCCCCAATTTCAAAACTCTTCCCGTGGCCTCCATTGAAGTGTTGTAATTAAGCTCCGTATGGCCAATTTTGGCCCTGTAAGAATCCTTTTAACCCCAACACTTGTAATTCGACTTCTGCGTGTCGAATTCCTCATGAAATTAATTGTAAAATTTGGGGCTTTTTCCCAACTTCGCCCCAATTTCGCCATGGTGCTATGTGAGTATGAAATTCGACCAACCACAAGTCTACATTTTACTCAAACGAACATTATAATTTACAGATTTCTATTCCCGAGACCGAATTTCCAAATTCTCATGAATTTAACAACAAAAATTGGGGCTTTTGCCCAATTTCACCCAACCGCTTCCTATTTTCGCTATGGACACATTGTAACTCAAAATTTGGCTATCTACAAACGTAAATTTGTTCAATTAGATATTAAAACTTAAGGATTTTTAACTCTCGGTTTAATTCTTTCAATGTTCCCTTGAAATTCCTTCCAATTTCATTGTAATAATTTTGTCGAGCCATTGTAGACGTGATCTTTCCGACATTTTATCAAACCATTTGCATGCTTACTCTACAATTTCAACTCTGTGCTCTTTTAACAGGCCCATCTAGGCTTAGTGTTGAAAACTAGGGCTCTGATACCAATCTGTAACATACCCAACCACCCACAAGCATGGGCATGCTACTTCAAATTTAACATTTCAAAACTGATTTCGAATTTATGATGACATTTAATTAATAAAGAAGCATTAAAGACTCACATGCAATCATCAAGATTCATACTACATCATAAAAGAAATGGAAGATATGCCATGCACAACAATAATTAGCAAGCAAGCACATTAAGGACACATATCTCAGAGATATTAATTAATACACAATGGAAATTAAAAAAGTACAACCATAATAACACAAAGACAGAGAGAAATTATCTTTGACAAAATGATTCACCATCTGGCTACAGACCAAGGATGTTCCACCCAACCATAGACACTGTTGTTCCAAGTCTCAACAACAATGTCACCCCCGAGCCAGGGCTATGAACCCACAAGGATGATTTGAGGGTGTCACTCAGCTTCCCAAACCAATCAACACTCAATCTCTCACATGTTTCTCAACACACACAAATCCAAAGTACACCATCTCTCTTCTCTCCAGCCTACATAACCCAGGAGAATGGACCACTTTCTTTGCCATGCAGTCCCTCAGACTGTCCACCTCCTTCCAGGGCTCCAATGCATCTAGTCAAGAATTTCCATGCTGGGACTCTCAGGACTCGCAGTTGTGAATAAAATATAGTACATGCCAATGCATATCAGGCAAAAATTCATGGCCGGAATACACTAGTCATTACTACAACCAACAAACAATGGCTTCTTTCTCAACAATTTGCCCCCCATTTCCCAATCCAAGAACAAGAATGAACGAGGAATGATAATTGAGCAACAATGAAAGAAAGAGTGAAAGTGTGAATGGAGAAGAACCCTCAAATAACCCACAAGATGGGTTTATATATTTACTTGGAAGTCAAGAATCACATGACCTCCCCCCAAGAAGTTCATGTAACCACTTCTATCAATTAAATAAACTATGGGTAAATTAAATATAATAAAAGACTTATTGCCTTAAGCCCCCTCTCTCGTGGAATCATATCCCCTATAAATATTGGCCTTGTCCGTCTAGCAGCCAACGATGTATTTTATTATTAATAATGATCAAAACATTACATTTCCTAGGCACACTAGCCTCTTTTAATTGTTTGGGCACTATGACCTTTCATAAATTAACAAAATACATTGTTTAATATGGGAAATCAAAACCGAGGTATTGCAATATTGAAGCGTTGAATAAATGCACAGAGTTTTAAGAAATCAACTAAATATCAAAAGCAAATGGACGAAAAAATGGAAAGAGTTTTTGAGATATGATATGAACTTTGTTTCCATGATTGAAAAACGTGTTTGGGCATTCAAAATTTCGAAATAACACTAAGTACTGGGTAGCAGACATAATTGTGAAGATGCGTGAGAAAAATAGTTATGTCTCGTGATTTTGCTATTTCCCGAAGATAATAAAGAAAAAGACTAAGTATTGGTACAATTTGTAGGCAACAGAATATGCCAATGCAATTTGAGGAAGGCGAAAATTAAGGTAAGACTTGTAACTCCAACATGGATCATAATTTTTCTAAGTATGGAAGTATAATACAAGAGAAAGATTGACTTATGGTTTAGAGAATTTTAAGGTCAACAATTGGTTCCTACTGTGGGATAGTAACCTTCTGCGGGTTACTAAGAATCCAAAATCTTTCCTATTGGGCATGGAGTCAGTGAAAAAGAGAAAATAAAAGAAGAAAATAAGTACATAGGAAAAGGAAATAAAACTATGTACAAGTGAGAGCAGAAGTGATCAGGCAAAGAAACTCTTAAGATGTTGGCCATTGATTGGCAACGCCTGTACTGTTCCCTTCATGTCTTTATGTAATTAAGAATTGTAGCCCAAAATTTTCTTAATGGTGTATGGGTTAACCCATAATGCCTTGAACTTTGTATGCATAGAAGGCTTTTCCTTTGCTTTGTTCTATAATAGTACCAATTGCCCTTTTTGAAAGTATTTTGTTGTTGTACTCTGGTCAAAATATTTCTTAATGATCTGTTGTCTCTGACTCATTTTATTAAATGCTTCGACTCGTTCTTCCTCTAGTTTCATCAATTGATTGTATCTTATGTGTAAAGGGGAGACTTCCTCTACATCTTCAATATTCACAGCATATGTCAATGAATTTAGTTCCAGATTGATTGACATTCTTGCTTCTTTACCATACACCAATGTATATGGGGAACTATATTTAATGCTTTCCTTGTTCAGATCTCGAAAATCAACGCACAACTGAATTTCTCCACTTTTCTTTCATATGATGTCAGGGTTTGAAAACCATTTTGAATGCCTAATTGAAAATATTATTCCAAATTTTTTCAATTTCTCCAATTCAATTTTCACCAAGGGTTTCAATTTTAGATTTATAATTCTTAACTTTGTTTGAATGGCTTGGTCCCTTCTTTCAATGGTATGATATGCGGGAATACAGATTTATCATATGCTTTTAAATCATCATAAGTCTATGCAAAAACATAAAAAAAATCTTTGAACAATGAGGTATATTGATCAATTTCATTTCGTGTGCAACCAGTCCCAAGATTCATGTACTTTGGATTATCTTTAGTCCCAATATTTACCTTTTGAATTTCTTGCACTTTTCTAATGGATGCTTCTTCCTTCAATTTTGACGCTTTGATTTGATCATCTCTCGTGAAGATAGATTCAAAATTGGCCAATTTTTGAGTAATGTGTATGATTCTAATCTACAGAATTTTCCGCAGCATCACTTGCATCAACCGAGAATTCATCTAATTCTTCATCATTTTAAAAAACTTGGAGATACTCTTGATTACCAGGAACTGAGGGTCAGAAAACTCTTCTGACTTGGAAAGTGTTTGGGTCTGTAAATCATCAGGATTAAATAAAGATGCAACAACTGCTAGCGAGTCTGATTTTTTTTTTATTTCCATGGGAATAAATGATATATTGAATGAGTTGAAAGAATTCATTAACTCATTCACTCTTTTGGCATAAAGTATCAATCACTCGTTTTTTATCTTATATTTTTTCCTGATGTGATTTCTTACAAGTTCAGAGTCGCCAGTTATTATTAAGTGCTTGATCTTCTTTTGCAATGCGAGATTCATTCCTTGTATCAGTGCTTCATATTCAACCTCATTGTTCGTAAAAGGAAAATCAATTCTAATAGCATGAGGATGCATAACTACTTTATGGCTCTTGAAAATAATTCCAAATCCAGTCCCTGAAGAAAAACATGCACCATCGAAAGACATCCTCCAAAAGCCTTCGAAATAATTTTCTTCTTTTTGTTTTCGAATATCTGACTGTTATGAATCCAACATGACATAATTCCCTATATCGACATCGACATAACCTTGCATCAATTCATTATCCTTTTTCTCTAAAGAGAATAGTTTCTTTGGATCCCATGGAACCCTGACCATTGGTCCATCATTATTAGGTAACATCATGCAACTCCCATCATTCATGATGTACCCTCCAATCAATGAATACCAATATCTTATGAGAACTACCCCATAAGCTAGAGGAAGATCAACTACTGTAATTGTGAATACAATTGTGATACGTGGGGCAATAGTTATCCAAGCATAAAAATATTTGATTTCTCCATATGTCGGGACTTTTCTTGAATCGATGGCATAGATACTCTCCCCGATTCCATAGCACTTGGTACAACCCATCCCAAGTGCTTCCATCATTGATAATGGCATGATATTGTTTGTAGCTCTAGTATCAATCATGCAATTATGAAGGACCACATCATGATTCTCTATTGTGATATAGAAAGGTGGGACTTTACCTTTCGGTCTAACTATTGAAATATTCTGATGTTGCTTTGGATTTGATGCAACAACTTCAATTCTATGACTTGTCTCATATAGAATTTTGAGGATATTTTCCCTCTACTGTGGGATTTTGAAAACTTCCATAAATGGCAGAGTGATTCTTAATTTGATCAGATCATCGATCACATTATATATCGTTGTTGGAGGATTCTTTGATCGATTTTGTATTGGCTGTTGCTTGTTCGCCTATGCTCCATTCAGTCTTATCTTTTCCTTTTCTTTTTCTTTTCACTTTTCCAAATTTTCTTTTATTTTAGATTTATTTGTTTGTGCTCTTGTTTGCACCACATTGTCTTGCGAGATATCAACTTTCTCACACTCATTAAATATATACATGGACGACTCGCATTCATCCATCTGTATAGATTCAAGAATTTCTTCTTGAATGAAATCAACCTCTTGATTGTCAATTATCTCATCTTAATTTTTTTTTTCTAAAACTAATGCATTTGGATTTGGCACTCTAGGTGCCCTTCGTCTAAACTCTTCATTTGTACCATCATTTCCTATACTTTGTCCTTGAACAAGATTTATCCTCTGTTCTTGAACATGATTTCTTGGATTAGGAGAAAAAAATTGTTTCTTCTTAATCTCGTCAATTCATTTTGCATATGTCTAATAGTTTGGTTCATTTGTGCTATTTGCATTCTTTGTCTGGTCTCTTGTGTCGTTTCTAGATCATTTGTCACATTATGAATTACTCCTTTGAGTATTCCGCCACCAATTCCTCGGTCTCCAATATTTCGTGTTCTTTGATCTTCAACTCTTCTTGAAGTTGATGCTCCTTGATTTGAAATGATAAGATTATCCATTTGTCTTTGAACCTTTTCGAGAATAATATATGGATCAACATTTGTCTCTAGCATAATTTCTTCCATTTCTATTTCTTTATTCATTGCATCATTTAGAGTATCAATTTGTGCAACTCTGATGCTAAATTTCACATTTTAAGGCATTGAATTTTTGTAACACCCAAGTATGACAAGAGCATTTGGCCTCTGATCATACAAAAGGCCCAACCACAATTATTGAAATTTTGAATGTTTTCCTCTATCTTCATGCGACTTGTCCCATTTGAGAACCTGGTCGTCGACTCGAAAGTCTTTCTCGCCAACATACTTTTTGCCGAGGCAACATTCAATAGCCTGTTGATGAGCTTCAAACTTAGTTTTCGCTTTGGCATGATTCTCCTCTAGGTTCAACAAAGTATCATTTCTTCTTTGGATGATGGGATATTCCCTCCCACGGGACTATTGGGTAAGTTAGAGGGAAGGAAGGTAAATATTTGAAGGAAGGATAGCTTATTTCCTGTAGTTAAGGAAATAAGGAGATATACCCATAGAATCCTTGGGGGTGACACGATTAGCATATAGGGCATTGGGTAGTGCGTTATGCCAATTTCTTTGTTGGTTGACTACAATTCATTTTAGAATGCAAATTAGATTTTTGTTTGTAGATTTTGCCAAGCCATTTCCCTTAGGGTAATAGTTGGCCGCATATTTTAAGGTTATCCCCCTTTCCAAAGAAAACTTAGCCAATTTGAGCGACGAAAAATATGTTTCATTATCAAATACAAGAGAGGTAGGTACTCCAAACCTGATTATGATGTGTTGTTCAAGAAAATTCATTACCACTTCATCATTCACTTTGGTTAGTGGTATTGCTTCAGTCCAGTGTGTAAAGTAATTAGTAGCGGTTAGGATATACTTGTGCTTCTTGGATGAGAGAGGATTAATTTCACCGATAATGTCCAACCCCCATTGTTTGAAGGGCTCTTCAACAACAACAGGCTGCAGCAGAACAACTGCTATGTTCTCTCTTCCATTTGATTTTTGGAAAGTATCACAGTTGCGAGAATAGACATGATCAACTTAAATAATTTTGGCTAGTAGTACCCAACTCTTAATATTTTGTGTGTTGTTGTGTATACTGAGAAATGACCTCCAACTGGTCCATCATGCAAGTATTTAAGGACTTTGTCAGCATCTTGTTTTTGAAGACCTTGTAGTAGGACTTACTCGTCATGTTTTATGAATAAGATACCATGGACCAAATGATATTGTGTTGATTTCAACCTTAACACTCTCTTTTGTTTGTCATTGAGATAATTGTAATACAAATTCTTAGCAGATGGAACATATGGAAATTGTTGTGCGTAGAGGGTTGGTTCCTCTTACCATACATCTTCTTCTTGATTGTCAGCATCCAAGATTCCAGTTGCCAAATTACAAAGACCTTTAACTTTAACGATATTTGTTAGTTTAACTTCAAGGTCATACTCTTGTAAGGAAGTCATCCAATTACCTTGTCTCTCGCCCAACTCCCTCTGTACAAAGAGAGATCTGACCTCCATGTGAGGGATGATTACCTTGGTATGGTTCTTTAAAATATATGGTTTGAACTATTTGATGGCTTTGTGGACGACAAAATCTTGCTTGTCCGCTGGTGGGTAGTTCAATTCAACACCTTGTAATCCAGTTCTCATGAATGTGATGGCATTCACTCCCTTGCTCATCCTTCTGTGTGAGCATCGATGCAAGAGAATGGTGAGAAGAAAAAGTGTACAACAAGAAGTCCTTATTAAAATCTAGACTTTGTAAATATGGAGTAGTTGTTATGGCGACCTTGATATTTTCAAAGGCCTCCTTTTCAATAGATGTCCATTTGAACCGAATGTATTTCTTTATCATCCATTGAGGATTCTTCACAATTTCAATAAAATTTGGAACAAACCTTCTCACGAAATTGATCTTGCCAAAAAAGGATTCCATGGAATTTTTTCTGTGCAGTGATGGGATTTGCATAATAACCTTAGTTTGTTTTGGATCTATGGAAATCCCATATTTAGAAATAACATGCCCCAACATAATGCCTCCTGAAACAAAAAAGATGGTCTTCTTGGGATTTAAAGAGATGACATATTTTCTACATCTTTCGAATATATATTTAAGATGTTTGGGGTGATCAACTCTTTGTTTTGAATAAACAATGACATCGTCAATATAAATCACCACACTTTGACCGATTAGACCTTTGAAATTGATGTCCATATCCCTTTGAAAGGTAGAGCCAACATTTATTAGACCAAATGGAATTATGCAATATGCGTATGTCCCCCACTTTGTCCCAAAGGTGGTCTTTAAATGGTCTAGTTCTGTTATGAGAACCTCATTGTAACTCAAAAACCCGTTCAATAGAGAAAACATTTTAGAACCAGAGACGAGTTGCATGATTTGTTCCATTAGGGGAACTAGATAGTTGTCTTTATCGGAGGCCCGATTCAGATTCCAAAAATCTATGAAAATTTTGATTTCCCTCGACTTCTTTCTAATAGGCACCATATTAGACACCTAGGTTGAGTGACAAACTTTGAAGATGATCCAGGCGTCTAATAACTTCTTTAATTCTTTCTGAATGAGAAGTTCAAGGGTCAGATGTATTTTCCTCAACTTCTACTAAAATGGCTTGAAACCTTCTTTGGTAGGAATTACATGTTGAATGATATGGGTTTCATAAGTCTTCAAATCTTCATATGTCTAGGTAAATAGATCATGATACCTTTTGAACAACTGTGTGAATGTATTTTTTTCTACCTTCAAACAACAAGTGCCTAGATTGATGTACTTAGGTTGTTCAGGGGTAGATATAATCACAAAGAAATGCATCATGGTAGAGTTTTTTGTCTTTGGATTCATAGTTTCAAATTTAGTATGAAGGTCAAACAACTTCACAAGAGATAACACATTTCTTGAGATGCAATTTGCTTTCACATTACTTGCTTCATCTCGATAGTTTTGAAGATCTTGTTCATGCACTTAATCGTCTATAATTGAGTCTTGGAAGATGTATGAAATTGATGATCTGAGTATCATTGTTGAATACCCTCTAGTTCGTGACATTGTTCGGTATAGAAGGTCTAAACATAATTTCAATTGGAAAACTGTCATTAAGAGGCGTATATCTAGAGGCTGCATTTGCCAAAATGTCTGCAACAACATTTTGACTCAATATTGAAGGCTTCAAAAGCATAGAGAAGTTTCCATACCTCTTGTTGATGACCTCTTGAGCGGGGAGACAAGCAATGGATAGTGTTTCTTACCTGTTAGACAACTATCTCTGAATCACTAAATGCTCGAAGGAATTTTACCTTTAGGTCATTGGATTTTTTCAGGCCTTGGACCAAGGCTTCCTATTTAATGGTATAGTTGGTGCATTTGAAATCTAGGCGACAAGATATGCGAGTTTTGTGTTGCTTTAGGTATGTTATCGCTTGATTTGTACTTGTTCAAAGCCCACCACAAGTAGTTCAAATCTTATGTAACTACATGAAATCCTACCATGGTCACCTTACTAAGAGATCCCCACATTTTAGTTATGGAAAGAGAATACACCACAGGGGAGGCATCCCTGATAACCTCAAGGGATTAAAGTAGCAAGTAAAGTGGCCAGGCTTACCACCCCCTCTCTTGGTTACTGTTATTGCACAATCTGTACTTGCCCAAAGCCTAATGGAAGTGGATGAAAGATTGGCATAACATGGGGTGACCTATCACTGCCACCTTAATAACAGACCCATTTCTATTTAGGAGTATGTCAAAGTACCCCAAGGGAGACATCCCCAGTGACCTAAAGGGGTGATAACTAAGATAAGGATGAAAGAAAATACCCCTCTCACTGGTCACTCAATTTAGAAGGTTCTTATGGCTTTTAAAGGATGAAGCAGATAGAGAAATGGATTGTACCTGCCCAGAACAAGACAACAAGAAAATATAGCGACTTACAAGTAAAAAAATATGATGTTAGTGCTTCTTAAACCATGAACCTTCAAAAAACAAGCTAGTTGATAAGAATGTGCAACAATGCAACAATTTATAACAACAATTAATATTTTATAACAACCACAAGAATTATGCCTTGCAATTGCTTGAAAAAGAATAGCTTTAACCTAGCAAAATGATAGTAAGTTGTCACAAGCAAATTTGGCAATGTCTGGCTAGCATAATATGTCACTTTTGCAGAGAATTTGCTGCAGCTAGATGGTTGTAGCAATATTTTGCAACAACAACAAATTCTAATGGTTAAAAGTGCAAGAAAACACCATACAAAGTTAGCACTTATCTAGTAGATTGACTAGCAATTGTCACAATTGAATTTTGAATGAGTCAAGTGCAAGTTATGTAGGAAACTGCATCCAATTAATGTATGTTACTATGGTTGTAGAAAATATTTGCAACAAAAACAAGTTAACTAGTGAATTTGTTAAACTTAGGGTTAGTAAAAGTTAGTAAAGGCTTAGAGGAAGAAGGTTTGAGTGTTTGTTTGATCAATCAATTCACCAAGCAAGTGGACTAGCGCCTTTAAGGGGTAATGGAGTCTATAGGTGACGGTTTTCTTTTGGAAGCAACAAAAAAATGATTGTATTTGTCTAAGGAGAAGGGATGGATGGATGAGGTGTTGGCAACCCAAGGCCTCAAGAATCTATATCCTAGGGACAAATTTACTAGAGAGTAAGGGGTCTTAGGCCCTAGCGAATCTTCTTTCCTTGGACTATAAAAAAGTATTAAGAGCAATAATAAGTAGACAATGGCTTCAAAAGAGCTAGCATTTAGGGATTTAGAAGTTTATCTAAGTCAAATCACCTTGGTAAAGGTTTAGCAATTGAAGAGCAAAGAAGTAGTAACTTAAGTTCGTTACTCCTAAGGTTTGTCAAGCAAGCAATTTCATAATATTTAACATGAATAAGCAAATATACCATAACATTGACAATAAAATGAAGAATTGAAGATTTACTTACTTCACCAAGAATAATCAAGCAATAAAACCCTAGAATTGCCAAGTAAATTCACCAAGAAATGATTAAAGTTGCAATTTTTAGCCTGCAAGACAAGTGCGCCTCCCAATTTCAGCCAATAACTCCCAAAAAAGGCCCAAATTTCAGACCACACTACTTGTGTGATGAGTGATGATAAAAAAATGAGAGTATTTTCTCTCTATTTATATAGTACCAATGACCTTTAATTAAAATTAGGTCATAAAAAGGTCGACCTGGCCAAATTACATCAAAAATCTAGTTTTTACATAAATGAAGGTAATTAAATCCTAAAATCATCTCCAAGGGTGACGTCATTCCATTCTAGGGTGACGTTGAGCCCCTAGGGTGTAAAATTGGGCCCCATATGCAGAACGTTTGGCCTCCAAAGGCCCTAGATGATGCCACACGTGCCAACCAACACACAATTGCCCTCATAAATGTAAACCCTAGCTCTGGATGACGTCAACGTCCTGGTGGAAGAGCAATATCCCCCTGGGTCTAGGTCTACGAGAGTGTCTCAAGGGAAACATCCTTTATTCATGATGCAAGTCTCTGGTGTCTCCCTGCCCTTGGTTGGGGTCACAACATCCATCTGTGGGCTTTCATCCCCATGGAGGTCTGAGCTAATCATTCCCCCATATGTACCTATCCACCGAGCAACGTCCTGCAGCAAGAAGTACGCCCTCCTGGGGTTCATAAGTCACAGGGATCATAGCAATGTTAATCACATCTAATAATCGAATTACACAAACATGTGCATCAAATCCCCCTTTACCCAGACAAATGCTCAAAGACGTTATGCAATTTAACAAGTCAGGTTTGGAGAAGGTCTCAGGGTGTCCTATTGGGCTAATCTTCCTCAATTTTTGGGTGTTTCCCAGGTGAGAACTAATCTAGGTCATGTAAGTGTGTGTGAGGTGGCACAGGGTTAGTGTCTGGGGCATGGGTACAGTGATAATAGGGAAATGTAGGTCTTACCTATGGGTGCCTTTGTAGAGGGCGAGCTGCACCGTGTCATAGATGCCATTCTTTGTTATCTAATTCCATGCCTTTTATTCTTATATTTATTGCTTTTTTATCTTTTTCTTTTATGTTTCAAGGGAAGAGTTGAGGGACATTGTCCTGGCTTGGTGACCAGAGGTGACAACGTTACCCACAAGCATTTCATGGAGATGAGAAGGTTGGCTTGTGATGAGACCCCCTTTCTCTTGGCTATGCCACCAAGAGCCACTACCTTGGTTTGGTGACCAGATAGATGGTAGTGTCATACCACTACATGCCCATGCTCATAATAGGTCGACTCATGATGAGACCTCCCATCCACCAACTAATACCTTGAGTGTTTATTTATCTTATATGTTCCCTTTTCATATTGAGAATCCTTTTACTGCTTTCTAAGGAATCCTTGGGTGAAGCATCTCAAAGGTTTCATTTTTGGATTTTAACTCTTTCCAACTACTTTTACTCTCTGGGCCTTTAGCCCCTTCTTCCCACAAGGCAAGGTACAACCCTTCCTAGTGTGGCAAACCCAATACCCGAACAAATGTAGGGGAAAATGGGAGGAGTAAGGATGAAAAGTGGTAAGTATGGAGGAAATGGACGATGACCTTTCATAGACCCACCCAGTGGCAACCCATCCTAAAGGGAGATCAACTCACTAGGGAATCATGTCACCCTTCCAGATATGAACAAGTTAAAGACCATAATTTCCAAGAAAACATTATGAAATGAAGGAGAATTCAATGCAACATATTCAAGTGCTTCACTAATCAAAGTGAAACATACCATGATACCCATACTCATTACCTCATGGAGAAAGACTTAGTGCTGCTTCAGGACCAGGCTGGTGGGATGGATATTGTTGTTGCTGATAGATGAGATGCAATGAAGAAAAGAGGGGCCCTCTAGGGCCATTCTCAAGTCACCCGGCTCTTGACACGCCATGTCTAGGACCTGTGGGGCTTGAGACATGATATCCATAGTTATCCCTAGGATAGGGGATAACATCTGGCTTCAACTCGGGGACATGTTCTCATCGTAGAGCGCATGAGAGCCTCAACATCTCTGGTATGACCTGTATCTGCCAGATCTCAAAAAAATAAATCAATAATCCTCAGGGTGGTGATATCACCCCTCGCTCATATATGATATAATAAAATAAAAGTAAGCATGCATGTATACATAATGAAAGAATACAATATAAAAATGAAACTATGATATGTAGATGGTATATACGATGGCTGCAAATACCTAAATTACCTCTACTTACCTGTTGATTGAATGCTAGGTGTATTCAAATAACCAGTGAAACCATCCTAGCAATATCTCATAATACCTGCCTCTTTTCTTCATCATAAACCAAAACAATGACAAGTCAAGCACAAAAATAACATGATTTAGAAAATGTATTGCATCATCAGAAATCGTAAAGTATAGCTCATGGAGGTGGGAGGGAGGGATAAAATTATGCCAAGTCACACTCTTAGGAAGGTGCTCAATCCATCTTATAAAGGGATCGTGAAAATCAAAGGTTCAAAATATTGACTCAAAGATTCTGAAGGTTGGATACCTTGGAAATATTCACATTCCGAGGTCTGGGAAGGGACTAGTAAGAACCTAGAGGATGATTGACAATTTCTTAAGGGGAGGTTGAAAGATTGAGATAATAAATTTATTCTTAGGGTATTCAACCTACCCTTGAATTCTAAAAGTAGGCTTTGCCCTGGAGAAAACTTAAAAAAAAGGACATGTTTCCCAACTACACCTTTAGTGACATAGCGAGGCAAAGTAGTCAAAGGGAGCTGTAAAATCTTGTCACGGGGATCCTTCTTTGGGTAAGCAATGTCCTCACCTTTATCAATATCCGAGCACAATGGTGGTTGATAATCTTCTTCATATAATAAATCCATGTTCTCAAAGGAATACTCATCAAAATCCTCAAGGTATGACCGAAAATCACCAGGAGAATATTCCACTGGGTCATCCTTGGGAGGTTGGAAAATTTTTGTAATTATATTATCATCTTGTTGCCAAACTTCAAAATTATTAGGAAGATCATATGATTGTTGTAAACATTCAAATATATCCTTCCATATCGTAAATGGGATCCTCATCTGAACCAATCGTATCCCACTTACGTCTTCCAAAATGTATGAACTCATCAATATTATCAACCATGTCACTACCTTTGTCATAACATGAAGGATTTAAACCATCCAAGGGCTCCTCTAATAATTCTTCACCTTCCAAATCATAAAATAAAGCATCATCAAAATATTGGAAAGGGAAATAACTTACTTTGTTCACTTCTTGTTCTGCAAGAGCGTCAATGGCTTGGATAACTTCATCAAATGGAAGAGGGTGTAGTACATCATCCCCAAGACTTGTCTCTTTAATCATCTTTTCTCCTTCATCAGAAAATGAAGGGCCTAGCTCTTCCAAGGGTTCCTTTACTTCTTCACCGTCTGAATCATAGAACAAAGTGTCATCAAAAACCTTGAAGGGAAAATGACTAACCTCATCCTCTTATTTTTGTGCAAGAGGAATAGGATCTCAGATGGATTCATCAGAGGGAGGAGCACACATTAATACTTCATCATCATGTTTTATATATTCAAGCTCTCGCTCTTTAACCAGGTCTTCATTATCCTCGGTATAAGCATAAGTAAATTCTTGCTCTTCCTCAGTAGATTCGAAACCTTCATTAAGATCCTTCTCCTCAACTTCTTGTTGGTCGATGACTTGTTCCCTTCTTTCCTGGAATTTACTAACAATGTTTTCAAGGGAAACTAATCTTTCCAGACTAAGAGCATCTGGGGTATCTTTGGGGTCATCAACTTTAGTTTATGGAGTAAAAAGTTGTTCTCCCTTGAACAAGGAGATATTTTCCTCGATTTGTATAGGCACGCAATAAGATTCTTGGATTGATCTTGGCCCTTTTCAACTGAGGAGAAACCCTAAATGCGCTAAGAGTGCATTGGAATAGAGGTAAGCGAGGTACTTGTCTTCAGGGTGATGGCTTCTAGTAATTTGGTGCAACAAATTATCAAACCTAGTATGGAATTCCTTGACAGTCTCATTCTTAGTTTGTTTAGTGTACTCAAGTCTTTTTATTAGCATGCGTATATCTTCTATTTGAATATTCCATTTCTTGAGAAAGGTTTCTTGCAATTGGTCCATAGATGTAATGATGGCATCAGAGAGATTGTCATACCATTTACTAGCATTTTCCATGAAGAGTGACAGAGAAAATTTTCATCACCAAATATTCAACATCATCACTGAGAGGGTGGAGTTGAAAGAAAGCCCAAAAATTATCCATGTGATCTTAGATTATAACCCCATCATTACCAGTGAATCTAGGGAGCCAATTTTGATACCTCAGAGGCATTTGTCGAGGGTAACCCATAATTTCACTGATATCTAAGGGTTTAAAATTACCTGGGTCCCATTGAGAATCCATGCTTGGATTTTTCATTAGTGGAGTTGTCAGATAATCCTTATAGGGATCATCAAAAAGAAAAGAGGGAATCACCCTCAGTGGATTCGCCAGGTAAGCTTTGTGAAGTAAAGGCTTTGGATAAAGGCTTACCGAAAAAGTGTTGTTTGAGGAAAATTGACTCGATGTTCCCTGACAATGGTGCGAAAATGTTATCGCACAATCTGTACTTGCCCAAATCCCAAGGCAAGTGGATGCAAGATTGGCGTAACAGGGGGTGACCTATCACTGTGACCTTAATAAGAGACCTCTTTCTATTTAGGAGTACGTCAAAGCACCCTAAGGGATACGTCCCCAGTGACCTAAAGGGGTGATAACTAAGGCAAGGATGCAAGAAAATCCCCCTCTCACTGGTCACTCAATTCAAAAGGTTCTTAGGGATTTTAAAGGATGAAGCAAATAATGAAATGTATTGTACCTGCCCAGAACAAGACAACAAGAAAATATAGCAGTTCATAAGTACAAAAATATGATATTAGTGATTCTTAAACCACGAAGCTTCAAAAAGCAAGCTAGCTGATATGAATGTGTAGCAATGCAACAACTTATAACAACAATTAATATTTTATGACAGCCACAAGAATTATGCCTTGCAATTGCTTGAAAAAGATAGGAAAGAATAGCTTTAACCTAGCAAAATGATAGTAAGTTGTCACAAGCAAATTTGACAATGTTTGGCTAGCATAATATGTCACTTTTGCAGAGAATTTGTTGTAGTTAGATGGCTGTAGCAATCTTTTGCAACAACAACAAATTCTAATGGTCAAAAGTGCAAGAAAACAACATACAAAGTTAGCACTTATCTAGTAGATTGATTAGCAATTGTCAGAATTGAATTTTCAATGAGTCAAGTGCAAGTTATGTTTGAAAATGCATCCAATCAATGTATGTTAGTATGGATGTAGCGAAGATTTGCAACAACAACAAGTTAACTAGTGAATTAGTTAAACTTAGGGTTAGTAAAAGTTAGTAAAGGCTTAGAGGAAGAAGGTTTGTGTGTTTGTTTGATCAATCAATTCACTAAGCAAGTGGACTAGTGCCTTTAAGGGGTAATGGAGTCTATAGGTGATGAGTGATGATAAAAAAATGAGAGTATTTTCTCTCTATTTATATAGTACTAATGACCTTTAATTAAAATTAGGTCATAAAAAGGCCGACCTGGTCAAACTACATCAAAAATCGAGTTTTTACATAAATGAAGGTAATTAAACCCTAAAATCAGCTCCACGGGTGACACCATGCCTTTATAGGGTGATGTTGAGCCCCTAGAGTGGAACATTGGGCCTCATATGCAAAACATTTGGCCCCATATGCAGAACGTTTGGCCTCCAAAGGCTCTTGATGATGCCACACATGCCAACCAACACACAACTGCCCTCATAAATGGAAACCATAGCTTTGGATGACGTACAATGTTGTAATGATGATGCCATGGGCTCTCAAGGGTCAACAACCAGGTGGAAGAGGAATATCCCCCTAGGTCTAGGTCTGCCAGAGTGTCTTGAGGGAAACATCCTTCTTTCTTCCTGGTGCAAGTCTCTGGTTTCTCTCTGCCCCTGGTTGTGGTCACAACATCCATCTGTGGGCTTTCATCCCCATGGAGGTCCGAGCTAATCAAGTTAGTAGGGAATGATGTCACCCTTCCATGTATGAACAAGTTAAAGAGCATAATTTCCAAGAAAACGTTATGAAATGAAGGAGAATTCAGTGCAACATATTCAAGTGCTTCAATAATCAGAGTGACACATACCATGATACCCGGACTCATTACCTCATGGAGCAAGACTTACTGCTGCTTCAGGACCAGGCTAGTGGGATGGATATTGCTACTGCTGATAGATGGGCTGCACTGCAGAAAAGAGGGGCCCTCTGGGGCCATGCTCAAGTCATCCATCTCTCGGTACTCCATGTCTAGGACCTGTGGGACTCATGACATGATCTCCTTAGTTACCCCTAGGATATTTGATAACAGTTACCTAAGTCGATGCCTATGTATGTGAAATTGAGGACTTGGGAAATGTTTCAGTACTTGTCTGGAACAAGAACAATTTATAGCATGTATATGATATTTTCAAGTACCAATATGAAAATAATACCTCAAAAGACAATAGACACTGAAAAAATATGAATGTTGGTACAAAGTTGTAGTGATATAGCAATATTACAACAACAAATAAAGTTTTGTAGCAACAACAAGAAATTTAGATTAGAATTGCATAAAATCACAGTGAAAGTTTAGTATATATCCATTAGATTGATTCCCAATTGTTCTAAGGAATTTTTGAATGTGTTAAGTTAGTTTTAGGCTAATATATGCAACAAATTGTAACAAATTAGATGGTTATAGCAACGTTTTGCAACAAAAACAACAAATTTAGCAAGTTAGCACAAGTTAGAGTTGAGAAAGTTAGTGAAAAGCCTTTGAGAGTAAGAATTGAGAGTTTGTTTTATAAAATTCCTTAATAAAGAGCAAGCAAGATAGTGCCTTTTGGGCTATGGTGTCTTTTATAACACCAATAAATATGTTTGGAGAATGATGATAGCAATATCTAAGAGATAGGGATTGAAAGCTAGGGTGCTAGAACATTAGGGCCCTAGATCTCAAACCTTGAAAAGAAGAAGTTACTAAAGTTCAAGCACTTTTGGGCTCTAGCAACTCTTTCTTCCTTTTTAGATTCTTTGACTATGTCAAAACAAGTGTCTAGAATGAAACTCCTAAAGTGCTAGCACTTTAGGGCTTTAGGATCTCAGTAGGATTTCCTTCACTAATTTATGGATGGAATAGTCTTTTGAGAGGAGGAAGCACTTATGCTCCTCTCCTAGGGTTTAAACAAGCAATATACTTTCAATCTGAACAAGTAAAATTTACCATAAACATCCAATACATGAAATGAAATTGCATACTTTACTTACTTCACCAAGATTAACTAAGCACAAAGCCTAATTTGCAGAAAATTCCACCAGAAATGGGCCTAAAAACATCCACACTTGTCCCCCAAAACTAGTGCACGAGTAAAAGAGACCAAGAAGCTCCAAAATAGCAAAAAATTCAGTCCAAGTCCTCTTGTGTGAGAGGAAAGTGTTATGATAAGATGAAAAGGCAAGGTCTCTTATTTAAATGAGACCTCGCAACAATATATGTCGACTTTAAGAAAAAAAGAGGGTCAACCTCATAATTTGTCCTTACAATCTTCAAAATTTAAAATTTTGCACAAAATAAGCACCAGAAAGGTGATGTCATCCCCTTTTAGGGTGATGCTAGGCTCCAGAGTATGATGTCATGGTTGGGTTTGTAGAGAGTTGGGCCTCCAAGGGCCATAAACCATGCTACATGTGCCAAAATGTCAAGCTAACCGCTTGTTCCACCAAAACATCATCTCCATTAGACCCTATCCTTCCAATGGTGACATCATGGGGTAGGTGGTGATGTCTAGGCCTCCAAAGGCCAATGTCCAAGTGGAAGAATGTGGGAGTTCATCATCTAGTCATGCCAAGGTGCCTCCAAAGTTAACACCCTCCATCCTCAAGGTGCAACGTCCATCATCTCAGGTGTCCTAGATGTGGGGTTTAATATCCATCATTGGGCTCCAAAGCCCTCATGGAGGTCCAAATGAGGTCATCTGCCCACAAATACTTGTTCACTGGGAAAGGTCCTGCAAATAAAAATAGATGCGCCCTCTAAGGGTCCACAAGTCACAAGAATCGTACCAAGTACTCCATATCTAATACATAAACCATCCAAACATGTGCATCAAACCCCCCTTTTCAAATTAAACAAATGCTTAAAGACCTTATAAGTTTTTCTTAATTTAGGTATGGGAAGGGTATCATGGTTTCCTATTGGGTAAGCCAATCCTCAAGTCAAGGGACGTTTCCCAAGAGGGACCTATCTAAGTCATGTAGTAAGTGTGAGGAGGATTTTGGGGAAATACTTCTAGGTATGGGGTTCTTGACATACAAGGGTTCGTATTGTCTCATTTATTGGTGCCTTTGTAGAGGGTGAGTTGCATCCTTCATTTTCAATGCAGCCTTTTTCCAAGGCCTTTGCCATTTTATTTATTAGAGTCCTAACATTGAGTACTATATGCAAGAGAAAGTAAAGAGTATCGCAATTCCACTTGAAGCTAGGATACATTGAGTGCCACGTGGGAGAGTAAAAGACACCGCAATGCATATTACGTCACTTAGCGAATCATAACCCAAAAATGCAAAGGGGGGTTAGGTAATCTTACCCGAATAGGGACCATGGAGAGGGAGTCCATAGAGGTGTCAAATGTTGGAGTCCAAGAATTCGTCATAATTTTGATTTCCCTAGAACCACAGACTAGACTTGAGTATCTAATCCCTATCCTGCTATGAAGAATCCTTTGGTGTAGGGATAGATGTAAGGTTCATCCTTGAGATTTGATTTCTAGGAGTAGGAAATCCATTGATGGTCTGCAAGCTTAGGCCCTGTTGGTTTTTCAATAATCTAGGCTCAAGCATGAAGTTCATTCCATTTTTAGTATTTTACTTGAACCATAAACAATTTGTTGCAGCAACCAAGATCACAAGAAGAAACACCATGCACAAGTACACAAGAAGTATCCTGGGAAACCCTTCTCAACAAGGGAAGAAAACCCAACCAATCCTTTGCTATATTCTTCAAGAGAAAGACCTCCACCACCATAAACCTAGCACACAAAAGGGTGCTTCACAAACCCAGGAAGACTAGCGCCCAAGAGGGGTGCACACTTTTCCCAAGAACAAGTGTTTGCTGAAATTTCCAAACTCACACTTGTGTTATGATTCCTCAATGGGGAATTTACCTTTATTTATATTCAACTGAGTCTATCAACAGTAGTGTCTATTGGCACAACATGGTCGACCTCAATAACTCACAATATAATTAAGAATTACCATATTAATTATCTTTTACATTGATTATCTTTCACTTTATGGTGGGGCCGACCTGTACCCTTTACATCACAAATAAGGTTACAGGTAAGTCTGACTCTTGTACAATATAGGAAGGGATCCCTCACACCCACTAGTGCTCAACCACTAAAGGCACATCCATTTGTGCTCAGCCACATGGATGTCCACATCTCTATCTCACTACGTCTCACATGATAACCACACTGACTAGTGCTCAACCACTAGGATCACGTTCACCTGTGCTCAGCCACAAGCATGTTCAACTCAATAGATCTCTTTTTCACTGTGTCTCAAAGGAGAATCATCTGGAGTATCACATCATATCAACTCTCTGCACAGAGGAGGCAAATGCATAGTTTCATCATTGTCTCAAAGAGAATGATACACCTAACTCATGGGCTTCCCCACATAGGGGCACACAACATTCCATCTTCGTCTCAAAGAGGAACCACACACCCAACTCATGGGATTCCCCACACAAGGGCACGCAACATTCCATCTTCGTCTCAAGGAGGAACCACACACCCAACTCATGGGTTTCCCTACACATGGTCACACAACATTCCATCTCCATCTCAGAGAGGAACCACACACCCATATCATATGCTTCACCACCTCACACAAGGGCACAACGTTCCATCTATGTCTCAGAGAGGAACCACACACCCATATAATGGGAACACCAAACTCATGGGCTCTCTCTCAGGCCGACTCACTCAATCTGTGTCCTGGAGGATGTCTCATGCAGTTGTAATCATCAACACTCCCTCTCAACTAGGGAGGCATTCTCCACCAGGCCAAGTCTCTCACAAAAGTACTCGAACTTCATCTTGGTTGTAATCATCATCACTCCCTCTCAGACAGGGAGGTAATCTTCACCAGGCCAAGTCTCTCACAAAAGTACTCAAACTTTGTTTTGGTAAGATATCAATAATCTGCTCATGTGTAGGAAGGTACTGCACGTGTACTTCTTTCCTCTACACCATGTCTCTAATATAATGATATTTTATCTCAACGTGTTTCGATGAAACACAGGGTTCTCAGAGAGCTTCACACAACTCTAGTTATAATAATAGGATTCATCCCATGATCAAATAAATCTGTCAGAAGCTTGCGAAGCCACACCGCTTCGTGGACTGCCACACTCAATGCTATATATACTCTGCTTATGTGGTAATCAAGGCAACAGAGCTTTGTTTCATGTTGCACCAGGAAACCACGACAAACCCCAAAGTAAAACAACAAACAAATGTGCTCTTCCGGTCTCTATTCAATCTGTATCGACATATCCCTATAAACTCAATTCTACATAGGAGGCATATCTTAGGTCATATCCAACTGTGCCTCGTAGGTATATCAATATATGTTTTGCTTCTATCCAGTGAGTCTATCTCGGTTGGCTCATGAACTGGCTAAGCATATTCACTGCATAGCATATATCAGGTCTGGTGTTAACCGAATACATCAATGATCAAATCAATTGTCTATACATGTGTGGATCAATCTCCCCTGAATAAACATCACTCATCTTCTTCAAATTCATCACCATTGGTGTACACATGGATTTTCATTCTGTCATCCCAAAAGCTTTCAAGTATATTTTCCTTGACTCAAGAAAATCTCATCTGTCGTCTTCCATACTTCTAGTCCCAAGAAGTAATGCATCAAGCCTAAATCCTTCATCTCAAATTTAGCTACCAAGGCTTGTTTGCATTCAGCAATGAGTCTCTCTGAACCAGTGAGGAAAAGATCGTCCACATATAGGATGAGGATTAAGCACTCATCGCCATCAGTGTGATAATATAGGTTTGGATCAACAACACTCTTGCTGAAGCCCAAACTCACCAGGAATCCATTCATTTTCTTGTACCAAGGACGAGGTGATTGCTTTAGTCCATACATGGCTTTCTTCAACCTGCACACATGAGATTTTTCGTTGTGTATCACGAGTCTTTCTGGCTGCTTGATGTAAACTTCTTCCTCAATCTCACCATTGAGGAAGGTTGTATTTACATTTATTTGATGTAGTTTCCAACTCATGGATGATGGATGGAAGTGTATCGGACTACTGGATCAAATGTCTTATCATAGACAACTCCCTCTATTTGTGGGAATCTTATGGCTACAAATCTCACTTTATAATTCTCGACATTTCCATCATCTGCATGTTCCTCTGCCCCTTGTAGAGTTTGTCGAGTTTAGGCCTTTCATAGCCTACTACAATATCAACTGGAGCAACTGGATCGATAATTGTCTCCCTATGAACTGCTGAGGGGGAGAAGGTAATGTCTTTTCTTTCTTCTCAGTTTGTTTGACTCCCTCTGAGTCAAGTAACTCCCTCTGAAGTGTGAAGGATAAATATCTTATTTTACTTGTTTTGCTAGATATTTTATATCTTCTTAGGTGCTCTACTGACTCTTCAGTATTTTATGACTTGTAGCATAATAATTAATCAATAAGGTTTGTACTCTCGTACCAGGGATAATGGTCCAAGTCACGAGGGCTCCCACTCTAGAGATAATACCCTTCACTTATTAAGAATGCAATCAACTATAGGTTTAATGATTAAATCAAACAATTTACACGGGTCTGCAGTCATGCTCAATTTTGTATTTGGTTTAGAGGAAGTAATCCTCATCTCTCTTATCTTCATCCTTTTGAGGTGGGTTTGGTTCAATGTCAGCTGTGGAAGCATATTGTATTCCTTTCTTCATGGTCGAACAATTTCTTGCATAGTGTCTATATTTATCACATCTGAAGCACTAGATCTCTAAAATATCTCTTCTCTGATTTTGACCTGAAGCTGATGGAGTCTTCTCATCTCTGAATGTTTGTTTGAAGTTTATTTTGAATCTTCCTCCTTTCTTTGTATGAAGTGCAAGAGGATGGTTGTCGTCAGGCGAGTCTGCCACTCCTCTATTTCTAAGTCTAAGTTCTTATTGGGTAAAATATGTCCACAGATGATCAAAAGTGGGTAATTTTTCCCTTCCACTGATGCTTTGAAGAAAAGGTTCCCAGTGTTTTGGAAGATTGTTGAGAGTGGACAAGACAAGTTCTCTGTCAGACATTTCTTCTCCAATGGCACGTAGCTGATCTTTGATCTTTGATATCTTCATAAAGAAGGTAACAACTCTAACACCTTTTATCATCTTGGTACTTTGAAGCTGACCCTTTAAGGTAAGGTCTCTGAGGGTATTTTCACTCTAAAACATATCCTTCAATGCTTTGTACATTTCATAAGTTGTCTTCAGGTTGGCAATACGAGGTAGGAGATGATCTCTTACTGAGTAGATGATTATTTTCCCTGCCTTGACATCTTCTTCCATTCTTATTTCCTTCTCTTCATTGGTAGTTGTCTCTAGTAAAGTCTTTTGTATCACACTCAAAATATCATCTTCTTCAAGGGTCTTCTGAAGCCTTGACTTCCAGGAGCTGAAGTTGCTTGATCCATTAAGCCTATCTTCCACTAAGGTTTTGTTCTTCATATTTTCAGATTTCTACACAAACTTTCACCAACTAGACTTAGAAAACCTAATGGATAGGTTATACTAGAAGCCTTAGGTTTTGTTGGACTTATGACTGCCAACAATAATCTTTGAGAGTGTCACATGAATATTGTTGAGCTAAAACGTTCCTTCAATGAGATGCAGTAACCTTAAAATCTAAATTCTGCAGAAAATTGCGGAACCCTAGGGCCAAAAATCCAAAATCCTTGGAATTTTACTTTGAGAGTCTCTGGAGGTGCACTGAGGGAGGCTGTACAACCCTATCCAAATTTCAGCCCCAATGACCAAGTGTAAAGTGCTGAAAATTCCAAACAAAAGAGGGTCGTACGAATTTTGTAGAAACCCTAGAGGGCCGTACAGAATTGCAGAAAAGAGAGGACGTTTGCTTTAATGCTTGTGCAATGATATCTTCAAGACCTAATCTCTAAAACCATGTTGATTTTTCAATAAGCTAGGCTTAAGCATGAAGTTCATTCCATTTTTATTATTTTACTTGAACCATAAAAAAATTGTTGCAACAACCAAGATCACAAGAAGAAACACCATGCACAAGTACACAAGAAGTATCCTGGGAAACCCTTCTCAACAAGGGAAGAAAACCCAACCAATCCTTTGCTATATTATTCAAGAGAAATACCTCCACCACCATAAAACCTACCACACAAAAGGGTGCTTCACAAACCCTAGAAGACTAGCGCCCAAGAGAGGTGCACACTTTTCCCAAGAACAAGTGTTTGCTGAAATTTCCAAACTCACACTTGTGTTATGATTCCTCAATGGGGAATTTACCTTTATTTATATTAGACTGAGTTTATCAACAGTAGTGTCTATTGGCACAACATGGCTGACCTCAATAACTTACAATATAATTAATAATTACCATATTAATTATCTTTTACATTAATTATCTTTCACTTTATGGTGGGGCCGACCTGTACCCTTTAGATCACAAATAGGGTTACAAGTAACTCTGACTCTTGTACAATATAACAAGGGATATCATACAACCACTAGTGCTCAACCACTAGGGGCACATCCATCTGTGCTCAGCCACATGGATGTCCACATCTCTATCTCACTACATCTCACAGGAGAACCACACTCACTAATGCTCAACCACTAGGATCACATTCTCATGTGCTCAGCCACAAACACGTCCAACTCGACAAATCTATTTCTCACTACGTCTCACAAGAGAATCATCTGGAGTCACATCATCTCAACTCTCTCTAGAGAGGAGGCCAATACATCATTTCATCTTTGTCTCAGAGAGAACGATACACCCAACTCATGGGATTACCCATACAGGGGCACACAACATTCCATCTTCATCTCAGAGAGAAACCACACACCCAACTCATGGTATTCCCTACATAGGTTCACACAACATTACATCTCTGTCTCAGAGAGGAACCACACAACCAGCTCATGGGATTCACCATGTAACACTCCAGGTTTTTAGCCCCATGTTAAATAATGTATTTTGTTAATTGTCAAGAGGCCAGAGGGCCCAAACAATTAAAAGAGGCCAGTGTGCCTAAGAAATGTAATGTTTTGATCATTATTAATAATAAACACATCATTGGATGCTAGACAGACAAGGACTAGAGTTATAGGTGGCTATGATTCCATAATAGAGGGGGATTAAGGGGGTAAATGTTTATTTCCTATTTTAAGTACCCTTTTGTCTAAGGGAGTGGATCAATTATGTGAGCTTCTTGGGGGAGGTCAAGAGGTTCTTGATTCCCCACGAAATACTTAAACCTGCCCCTGGTCTATTGGGGAGTTCTCTCATTCATTCGTTCACTCGCTTTCCCACTCATTCTTTCATTCCATTCTTACCTATCACTCATTCATCCTTCATCATCCATGTGTTGGCTTGGGGAGAGGGAAACGAACTGTCAAAGAGTAGCCATGGTATTGTTGGCTATAGTGGTCGATGGTGTAATCCATCCATGACTTGAGGCCTGCATGTATGAGATGCGTTGGCCCGTGTCTGGCTTTGTTCACAACTACGAGTCCTGAGAGTTCCAACATGGATATTCTATTCCAGTTGCGCTAGATCCTTGGAAGGAGAAGGATTTGTTGAGTACTCAACACACCCTAAAAAAGTCTGTGACCATTTACTTTTTGGGGTACCACTCGATCTTTGGCTTGGGAAGTTATCACTTCAGTATGAAACTGATGCCTTCGCTTATCTCATATTTTTCATGATGGAATTGATTAAAGTTTGCTTGTGTACAACAAAGAACCTTCTTAACTCTAAAAGAGACTTAATTACTACTTAAGGAATTGGCGACCCAGAATTTTCCCCGACTCACTTGAGGAATTCGGCATCGGCGAAAGATAAAGGTGGCTAAAATCGTTTGGGAAGTGAAAATAGTCGAGCGCCGACCTTCATCGATGTCGACCAATTAAAGCGTTTCTTTCCCACAAATAAGTCTCGAGAAGAATGTTGCCGAAGGACGATCCATTCGGTTTCGGTAGAAAGATGTAATAGTCAACGCCGCACAAATAGATGATGACTTCGCCGACCGTCGACTCCCGAAACGTTTTCGAAGATGAAAGCTTATGAAGATGATAACCCGTTGATAAATTGCACAACCTGAACTTTCTCTCGATCACCAATCCCCGATATCATTGGTGTCAGAAGTTTTATCAAAAGAATAGTATTGGGAGTACACACGGATGATAACCCTCGATCCATTCGTCGGATGATGTGACATGATGAGACATTTTACCTTCGTATGTGTTAGATACGCCACATTCAAAGCTGGTAGTTAATTTGTAGCTCACGCATTAGTTACTATATCATGCATGAATCAAAAGGATTACATTAAACCCACCGATACAATGCATATTCTTCCGCGCCTCCGCCGTCAACCAATTAAGGTTTATCTGCAGAAATTCGAAGGTAATTTATTTTGAATTTACATTTATTACTCGTATTAATTTATTGATATGACTGGTAGTATGTCTCCAGTTATATCCTTCTCGATTCATTGTGCATAGTCCCATTCTGCACAACAAGAAATTCAGAACAAATAGAAGAGTGAAGCCAACAACCCGGAAGAAACGCCCAAAGTTTAGTGAGTATTAAGCAATTATCTTTGCAAGCATTACATGTATATATCCGCTAATGGTTTTCATACATTCCATTGTTATATGTTTTCACCCAACTCTACTCTATACACATGTTCAAAAAGCATTTTAAATTCCAGGAACAATGCCTTCGAAGAAGCCTTCCACCAGGAAATCGCCGAGAGCCCCTAAGCTGCAAGAATTAGACGTAGGAGAAGGCTCCTTCCCATCAATTGCGAGGCAATTAGAATTTGCTCCCAAGCCAGTGTCCATCATTAAGGAAATCACCAAGGAGCCCTTTGTCTAGCCCCCAACTTTTGGAGACACAGAGGCAAGTATTGGAGCCAAGATGACATTTCCTCCCTGGGAAGAAGTTTTCAAGAAAATCAAGAAAGAAGAACCCCTCGAATATACCCCACATAGCGATCTAGATACAAGGAAGCTCGACGACGAGGTCCTCCCCAACATTCGCAAGGCTTATCTGCACATGGTGGAAAGCCAGTCTCTAGTCTTTGCTTGCATTGAGCTCCTGAGGTGGACCATTGACCACGCTGACGCCCAAATTTTTTTGATTAATGATGATAAAGACGAATGCGTTAGGGTCTTCCTGCCATCAGAGGTTCAGAGTTACTATAAGCTAAAAGATTCCGAGCTAAAACTGAGCGTTGATTTCGTCCTGATTTTTTATGCGTGACATCATACCGACAAAATCATGGCTTCTTGGTGGAGAGAAGACACAAAAATCACGAACTGAACTACTGGCTGGTACCCAACAACCAATCTCAGTGAACCATACATATATCTCATGGCTCTACTCTACAGGTTACATGGGGAGAAAGACTGATCCCAATTTTCAGAGGCTTGGATGCCTCTGGCTTTTACAGTCGCCATTTCAGGCACAAGCTTCAATTGGGGTGCCATCATCTCCAAACATATGAGCACCGGCATAAGACAGGCTCAAGTGCCGAAGGAGGGTGATACCCCGACCTTCTACATGGCCTCCTATCTACTGGACGTCATCTGCGCCAGGAACTCTTTCGCTGGGATGAACCTGAATTGGCACTCTTAAAATCTCGCGGTCCATGTATACTTCAACATCCTATGGGAAAATAGGTAAAATAAATCCTATGTTGTTATCTGTGATCAGTTTATCGTACACATTTACTTCTTTCTCTTCAGGAAAGAATTCCCTAGATTGTCAGATGAAGCAAAGAAGGTTATAGCCAAAATTGGACATTGGTATTTATATGAATGAGAAACCTACATCAGGGTTTTTGGTGCCACAGGGGCACCCCACTTATTGCCCATTTATGTTCTCGACTGGCTAGTGTTAGGGGAAATTTGCTATCAAACCATCCTGCAAGGATACAATGCAACTTTAGTAAAATACAAGAAGCGAGATTTCATACCGTATGGGTTTCATATCGGCTTCTGCATGGTCAAATATACCGCGCATGCTAAACAACTCGGGCTAGGTCAATTGGAATTTTGGTTCCAAACTAGCCAATTTCACAAACACGATCCCAATGGATTGGTTCTACAACATGCGTCACAAGTATCATCCTGTTGGCCCTATGCCCATGTCCAATTCGAGGATGAAGTTTTTACTAAGAACGCTTAAGACTGGAATGTGGCAGTGTCCAGGAAAGTTGATCCTCGAGGAACCAGGTTTAGAGCTATGAGCTACGAAGAACATGAAACTTTTTTGGAGCAGACCGTTCAAGATATCGACATGACCCATCATGGAACTGCAACATCTAAATCCAACGAAGAAATAGGTGATCCCCGAGAACACATTGAAGCAACAGAGATTTACCACGGATCCCCGGTACTAATTAGGGATTCCCCTGAAGATCAAGCTACACAAGAAAGGGGTACACTGTTATATCAACAAACCGAGCTACTGATGAAACAGATGCGGGATGACCCGTATCTTTTCATAAGACTTGCAGTTTCAACTATTGTCCAAAGTGTCTCGACAGAGTCGAACAATCCTGGGTCCACAATCCCTCATAACGCCCATGGGTTAGGCAACCCTGAACCTACAACATCGTTGATCGATCCTTCGGAAGGAGCGATAACTCAACCATAGACAGTCCGGGTCTCGATAGAGACACAAGCGCCTAATCCCTTGAGCACTCTTATACATATTTATAGTGACGACGAGAGTCCAAAACCTGCCCACGACACCCCGGTGCGAGTCCAAGAGGAAAAAGGTCCCGAGAAAACCGCTTCCCTTGAGCCTGAGGTCCAAGACAAATAGGTCTTACAAAAGAAAATAGGGTTCGAAGGTGGCCTCGACACAAGAGAGTCTGACAAACAAGAAGCTGAAGCAGGTCCGAGTGATGAACCTCCACAAAAGGAAATCGACAGTTCTACGGCTGACGAGCAATTAAGCAATGAGTTTGTACCCGATACCTCCATTGTGCCTAATATTCACATCCCTGACGAACGACAAGTAGAGGCCGGATCTACAAAACCAAGCGAAGAGGTTCGAGATCCCACTCATGAGAAAATATACACTGTGGGTAGCGTAAGAAACAACCTCACATGGGGAGATCAACAGATACCAGAACCGATAGACGAAGTAGCAGCCACCTATGCGATCTCCTACGATCAAAAGAGGAAGGCCATCGTTCAAAGGACCGCAAAAAAGCGAAGGATCACTTTGGATCATTCCATTGTGGTTACCACAGAGGAGAAGTTAATCATCACTGGAGACGCTCACACATCCGAACTAACCGACATAGGAAAAGCCCTCTCAGATGCCGCTCAGGATAAAACCAGAAGAGATGAAAAGGAACTAGTCGACACCCTGAAAGAGCTCGAACACCAACATCATCTTGTAAAATACTATAAAGGAGCTACACAGACCATTGTGTATCTGAAGGATGAGTTCAACGAAGTTTATAATGAGTTCAAGAAGGAAAGGCACCTGTTAAGCGAGAACATAGTAGGGTTCTAGGAGGCTACTCTCATGGCACTTGCGACGTGCAAAGAAATGGAGAGGTGGCATGAAAATGCACAAAAAGAGGTAGAGAGACTCGAATACATTGAGGCAATCCAGTAGGGTCGAGAAAAGGAAAATCATGGCATTCGGCTGGTTGGAAAAAGTAGTCTCGACCGCAGGAAGAAATCTGCTGAATACTGGGGGAAGATGACCCGGGACGCACACCGAGAAATCCAAGAGCAATGGGCCAAGTTCCAGAAACACTGGGGTAAAATTAATAAATTGATGAAAGATGTCAGTCTCCCTGAATTTGGCACCCCTGATGAATTTAGTAACTTGAGCGATGTGTTCAAGATGCATGCTGAGCAAGACTCTCTATGGGTCGAAGAGTGCGCAAAGGTCACCGATGCAAAGCCAGGGCAAGTGCAACAATTCGTAGAACACCCGATTAGAGCTCGAGCCATGCTGTGACAACTGAACTCCAGTTTGGTGAAGTACCAAGCGCATGCTGTGGATATCAGAGGAGTATATGCTGCCCCAATGGAACAACACAGATTCCCATGGGATCAAACCTGTGAAGATCTGTTTATCAACTGGTCTGAATATGAAAGAAGTCACCCTTTTCGAGAGACATCTCCGGTGGAATGTTGAAAGAAACTGTTGAATGACCACTCCACGTGGTGATTTTTGTTTGGCTCGAACTATATTTAGCCGTTAATTACAGTTAAAAATTTATATTATAAATAAAGACATCAACCAATGAACAAAGGTCGATGGTTGTTGTAAGAAGTCTTTCTTTTGTGTTGTTGATAATTATTTTGAGACTGCTATGAATTGAGAAGTCCTTATGGACCAAAGACAAGCTATTTTCATCAGATGTATGTGATTGGAGTTTGGAGAAGAATTTCTTCCTATCCTGTTCCAAGAATGATGCAATAAATGAGTAAGAGCAATCGATTATGTTGTCAAGTTGTCTCGTGCAATGTTTTGATGTTCTTTGCTTTAATGATGAGGATAAATCGTTGTGTTGTTATGTGATGAATGTTATGGTAGATGAATTATTTTTCTTACCGTGATCTTGATTACATATGTGTTTTATTTCTGTTAATTAGTTTTCTCAAACAATAATTCAATGTTCATTTGGTTAATGTATTAGTACTAGGCCCTTTGGCATATAATCATTGTCTGCATGTTTGAGCAGCGGGTTATCCCAAGCCTAGCCTCTTCCCCAGTAGTTGAAATTCAATCCTGTTACTTGTCAAGTTGGCTTATGCTAACTTGCATCTCTCAAACTAGTCCCACCTAAGAGGAAAATACAAAAAAATAACAGTCCTACTTGAAGGGAGAGCCTTCACAAGAAAATGCAAAAGCCCATCGATAAATTGGTCGGATCGTAAGATATGGAGAACCATTCCACCTCGAATGCCGCAGAGTCTAATTGGGCCTGGGTGGCGGGTTTGGTTCCTGCTGTTGAATCAAGGGATTTAAGACCCATCAACAGAATTGGCGCTAGAAGAGGGGCTTGAGAATGAATGGTTGAATATATAAGTTATATAACATTTCAAACAACCTACAGATTCATAACGGTCCACATGCATGGATAGTCATCCAACAGACAACCCACGTTTATTGAATACTCCCGAAGCGGGTAACTCACCCCAGTGCGAGGAAGAACCTTTTCACCCTGAAATACCTTACGCCCTCCCTCACGAGGGAGTGAATAAAGTCAGGAGAATCACCAGAGCCTATGCCCGACAAATCGACGCGTTGTCCTTAAGTCCCATCCTCCCTCAGAGAAAACAACAACGAATACCGATGGTTAGCACTCCCGACGAAGTTATCGTACACTCTGTCGAAGACTTAATAGATTTCGGGATCACCGAAATCCAAGAACCTCTTGATCTAATACCTGAGACGCCAGCCGACGACATCCCCGAGCCTGACGACTTTTTAGAAGAAGAAGAGTTTGACTCCGACTCTGAAGTTATGGAAGGGAACAACGGTCGTGAGGAGGAAAGAGAAGTTCCACTTCAAGACAACCAACCTTGGTTGGACGGAGATGTTGTGTTCGTCCCTGGACGAGTACACAATCTTCCCCAACACCCGAAAAGGGTGCTCCCCAAGTACGACCCTGAAACTTTAGGTTTGCCTGAAGATCATATCAAGAAACTCATACTTGCGATCAGGCTTATGAAAATTTAACATGAAGACGTAGTATGTAGAATTTTTCCCTACACATTTGAAAACTCGGCTTCTACGTGGTATTTTAATTTGACGGTAGGATCTGTAACCGACTGGACTAAATTCCAAAAGGATTTTCTAGACAAATTTGCGGAAGAAACTACTATAGGAGCCCTAATGGCTGAGTTGTTCGCAACCACCATGAACCCAAAAGAGAGGGTCAAATATTTCCATCAAATATTCACGACCATCTTAAACAAGTTCCAGCCCACGGTGAAACCCACTTAAGAGTTTCAAATTGAGGTTTATGCCAATGCACTTTCAACTTCTATTTCCATGTTCGTTAAAAGAGCCGCCAAGCAAATCCTTGAGGAGAATTTTTAAGAGGCCGAGACAATAGAATTCCAGATGAAAGGATGTAAAGAATACCAAGCCTCTCTAGTGAGAAAAGAAAGCCATCCCCCTCCTAGGAGAGGACTCCTTTTGACTAGACCGTCGGGGAAACCGACTGAACAAACTCCCGACAAGGGTAATGGAGATATAGAAGATCTGCAGCGCATGGTCAATAAACTATCAAATGAGATTACAGGCATGAAAATAAACGTAGGGGAAGGAAACCAAGGCCAAAAGCCCTATAAGCCTTTCTTTAAAAGAAACTAGCCTTTCAAAGCAATTGAACCTCCCCTAGCCAACCTAAACATTGACCTAGGGAATGTTGCGTCTGATTCTTTTTGCACCTATCACCAGGAGAACCACTCTCAAAGATAATGCCCTCAATGGGTCCACACCATGAATTTAATGGCCAATTGTTTTCTAGACGAAGTCTCACTGACCGAACAGTCGAGCAGTTCGGCGATGAATATTGTCGATCAGGAAGAAGTTGACCCACCACGAGACATAATCATGTTGATATGGGATCCCGACATGGTCGCTTCTTCGGATGATTTGTTTGAGTCTCAAGAACAACCCACGGAAGTTTCGGTAGTACAAAAGCGTAGTAAAGGTCAACCCGGATCGAAAAATACCGACGCTACTTAGGCCTTGCAAAGTAAGTTAATTTCCGATCACTTGAAAATACCTTTCTCTCCCAACGAAAAGCCTATAAGCATCCATACCAAGGAATTTCCCAAACTGGATTACAACGTAGTCGAAGATTTGTAAAACCTGAAGGCTAATATATCAATTATGGATATATGTAAGATTCCTCAGCATAAATACTTTCTGTTGCAAGCTTTGAGCTCAGTAGAAGACCCGACTACAGGCTACGGTCAGAAAAATGATCTATCCTCAACAGATTTGGCAAGAAAGCCAACCATAAATACCTACTCAGAAGGTAGGAAGGAGAGGCCTTTTGTACCACCTTTCCTTTTAACGTTCGAAGTTTTTAACATGAATCTTCACAATTGTTTGGTAGATTCTGGGGCGTCCTCTAATGTAACGCCCTTGGCCGTTTGTAATAAACTGGGTGTTGTCCCTCTCAAAAGTGATAAGCATGTCATACAATTGGACAGAACCCAGGTCAAGGTCATGGGAGAACTCAAATATTTGATGATCAGGATAGCGACACGTCCTAATTTTGTATAGGTGATTGACATCATTGTGGTGGATATCCCTGAGGCATATGGGCTATTGTTAAGCCGAGATTAGTCTGAAAAGCTAAATGGATATTTCATTACAGACTGGGCACACCTTTGGCTACCGCTGAAGGGATACAAGAACATGATCAGAATCGATAGGGAGAGATATCTAAAGCAACTGTCACTGATCTGGAAACCCCGAACGAACCAGCCTCTACTGATTTCGCCATATTGGGAAACTAGTCCCGTGATTCTCACTTTAACAATTTTTCTCCTCTCCTGTCCAATGTTCCGCTTGCTCAAAAATCTGAAATGATCTTTCAAGAAGAATCCCCGATGCCGATAGGAGATTCTCTCTTTTGTCAAAACCCCACGCTAGGACTTGTGAAAGAAAATATCAGAGAACAAAACACCGGTGATGGGAGAGAAAAGAGCGATTGTCATTCACAAATTTGGACCCTCTATTTTGATGGATCTAAATCACAAGAAGGGTCAGGAGTAGGTTGCATCCTCATCGAACCGAAGGGTAAATGTCATTTCTTGTGCTGCAGGCTAGAATTCGAATGTACCAATAACACTGCCGAGTATGAAGCTCTAGCACAGGGGTTAAAGAAAGACATAGACCTCGGTGTCAAGGAACTGAAAGTTTTCGAAGACTCTGAAATCATTGTCAGACAAGTAAGAAATACCATACATTGCAATTCACCTCACCTTAAGAACTACCAACAGGAGGTGCATAGGCTAATAGAACGCTTTGAGGCTTTCAATATCACTGCAATCCCCAGAGCAAAGAATATCCTTATTGACTCCTTAGCCACAACTGATTCCAGACTGTTGCCTTTAGAAGATTATGAAGCCTCCAGATTCATTGTAGAGATTCTCTACAAGCCGTCGGTGGTGAACAAAATTTCTAATTGGAAAGTCTTTGAAGGTGATGAGCAAATCATAAGCTTCTTAACCAACCAAGASAACTTCAGAGATCTCGCTATTGACGATGAAGAATTCCAAGAGAAACCAACATAAACCGATCCTCAGATAGAAAAACATATGGATAAATCAAAAGCTCACACAATCCCGAAAGGGATAGCCAATCTAGATAATTTTTTTTTATCTAAAGGAACGATTCAAAGGACCCAAAAATGCGAAGACTGGTAGCTCTTGTACCCTCCATGAAACTGTAAGTCTTGGGACCCSTGAGAACCCAAAGCATGCAAATCTCGGTAAAACTATATCTAATGAAGAGAGGAAAGCCTACCTCAAATTATTCAGACAATACCAGGATGTTTTCACATGGTCCTATAAGGATTTAAAAACATATGATACCCACATTATTCAACACACCATCCCGTTAAAACTTGAAGTGAAACCTTTTCGGCAAAAGCTCTGAAAGTATCACCCGTCCCTAGAATCTCTCATGTATCAAGAATTAAGGAAGCTTCTAGATGTGAAGATAATTTTCCAAGTTAGTCATTCTGCCTGGGTGGCAAATCTTGTCCTTGCAAGGAAAAAATCGGGAGAAATCGGACTTTGCGTAGATTTTGCGAACCTCAATAGAGCTTCAGAAAAGGATAATTATCCAGTCCCACCGATGGAGCAACTCTTGCAAATGGTTCGGGCTCGAATATCTTCTCTCTACTAGACGGTTTCTCAGGCTACAACCAAGTGTTGGTTTCACAGGAAGACCATTTGAAAACCACTTTTTGAACCAAATGGGGAACCTTCGCTGATAAACTTATGTCTTTCGGGCTAATCAACACAGGAGCAACCTTCCAAAGGGCCATGGACATGGCCTTTTGGGGACTTATCAATAAGTGCATGGTAGTATATTTAGATGACGTAACAATGTATTCGAAGAATAGAGAAGAACACATCCAACATTTAACTCAGATTGTCGAAAGGTGTCGAAAATACGGTATATCTATGAACCCCAAGAAAACTATCTTTGTTGTTGAGGAAGGGAAGTTGTTAGGGCATATTATATCTCAAGCAGGGATTCACATAGACCCCGAAAGGATTAAGGCCTTATCTCAACTCCCGCTACCCCATAACAATAAAGCTATGCAGTCCTTTTTCGGGCAAATCAATTTTGTGAGGAAATTTACTCCCGACTTTGCCGAAATTATCAAACCCTTACAAAAGATGATTCGCAAGGACATCGAATTTAAGTGGGATGATGAACGAAAAGATGCTTTCAACAATATCAAAGCTACCATATCCCAGGCCCCAATGTTGTGAAGTCCCGATTTTAATAGAGACTTTAACCTTTACACTTTCACCTCCAACCAATCGCTAGCGACGGTTTTGACTTATAAGGATGATGACAACAACGAAGCCCCGGTTTCATGTATGAGTACCAATCTTCAAGGAGCTGAAATTAATTATCCTGCCATAGACAAACATGCCTACGCGGTCTATAAGGCCGTAAATCATTTCAGGTCTTACATCTTCAAGAATAACACTAAGGTGATTGTGCCACACCCTGCGGTCAGATCCCTGTTTACCCAACAAGAGATGGGGGAAAGAAGAGGGAACTGGATGGAAATAGTCCAGGAATTTGATCTAGATATAAAACTTGCGAAGCTAGTAAAAGGGCAAGGTTTGTGCAAGCTCGCAACTGAAGCCGGGATCAAGTAAATGAAGATTCCAGGTGGGAAAATGAAATAACACTATGGTGTGGTGAAGTAACATACATTCCCCCAGGGTGAGACTCCTGGTACAAGGATTTGGCTTATCTTCTACATCACGAGAGTTGTCCCAAAAATCTCAACCCCAGAGAGAGGAGAGCCCTCAGATTAAAGTCTGTGCAATATGGCCTCATAAATTCGGTGCTCTTCAGGATCAATTATGATGGGGTACTATTGAGATGTCTCGAACGAGAAGACGCTGACAAGGTGCTGAAGGAACTCCATGACGTCCCCGCCGGAGGACACTTTGTAGGGAACACTACCGCCCATAAGATTATGAGAGCCAACTATTATTGGCCCACCTTGTTTAAAGATGCTCATACTTATGCTAGGAACTGTAAGACTTGTCAAATAAGTGATGGAAAGGAGAAAAGAGAAGCAATCCCACTTCATCCTGTGACTGTCTCCAAGCCTTTTGAGCAATGGGGGTTAGATATCATTGGATAAATTATGCCTAGCTCTTCAAAGATGCACAAGTACATTCTTACTGCCACCGACTATTTCACAAAGTGGGCAGAGGCCATCCCTCTGACTCGTGTAAATGAGAAGGTAGTAATCCAATTTATAGAACAACAATTGATCACAAGGTTTGGTGTCCCCTCTGTTATGGTCTTTGATAATGAAACCTACTTCTCTTCTACCCTATTGACAAAGTTTTCTTTGGACAAAGGAATCATAATCAAGTGCTCTGCAAATTATTACCTTCGGGGAAATGGTGTGGCAGAATCGACTAATAAAAACCCGGTAAGGATACTAAAGAAGACGGTTACAAATAACCAAATAAACTGGCATAACCAACTCCCTAATTCCCTATGGGTTGATAGGATCAAACCCAAAGAAGCTATAGGGAATTCCCCATACTTTCTGGTCTACGGACAGGAATCCATCCTCTCGAAAGAGCTTTATCTGCCATCTCTCCAATTGGCCCAAGATTCTAACCAGGAACCATCCTCGACCATGCAACAAAGAATCAACACTCTGCTCATGCTGGAAGAAGAAAGAGAAAAGGCCAAGTCGGAGTTCCTATCCCACCCAAAAATAGTGAAAATATGGTTCAATAAGCATAAGGCTAAAGAAAAGAGCTTCGAGGTAGGAGACTTAATCCTGAAGTGGGATAGGGCAAATGAACCCAAAGAGAAACATTCCAAGTTTCAGAGCCTATGGCTTGGGCCTTTCCAATTGGCAAAGAAAATCAGGGCAGGTGCTTATCGGCTGCAGGACTTGAGGGGAGAACCTGATTCCCTCCCAGTAAATGGCCAAGCCCTAAAACAATACTTCCAATAATTAATAATAGTAATAATGATAATAATAATAAAAAAGAACATAATATGTATAGTAATAATGACATCAATTAATACGAATAAAAGAAGTATCGTAGATATTTACTTTGTGGTTCGGTAATAACTCAAGGGAAACACAAGAGGAACAAAGATTATGCATTCGCCCAGTGAATCACCATTTGTTGAGTACTCAACAAACCCTAAAAAAGTTTGTGACCATTTACTCTTTTGGGTGCCACTCGATCTTTGGCTTGGACTGTTATCACTTCAGTATGAAACTGATGCCTTCGCTTATCTCATGTGTTTCATGATTGAATTGATTAAAGTTTTCTTGTGTACAACAAAGAACCTTCTTAACTCTGAAAGAGACTTAATTAATACTCAAGGAATCAACGACCCAGAATTTTCTCCGACTCACTTGAGGAATTTGGCATCGGCGAAAGATAAAGGTGGCGAAAATTGTTTGGGAAGTCAAAATAGCCGAGCTCTAACCTTCATCGGCGTCGGCCGATGAAAGCATTTCTTTCCCACAAATAAGTCTCGAGAAGGATGTTGCCGAAGGCCGATCCATTCAGTTTCGATAGAAAGATGTAATAGTTAGCACAACACAAATAGATGATGACTTCGATGACCGCCGACTCCTGAAATGTTTTCGAAGACGAAAGATTATGAAGATGATAACCTGCTGATAAACTGCACAACTTGAACTTTCTCTCAATCACTAATCCCCGATATCGTTGGCATCAGAAGTTTTATCAAAAGAATAGTATTGGGAGTACACACAGATAATAGCCGACCCTCGATCCATTCTCCGGATGATGTGACGTGACAAGACGTTTTACTTCCGTATGTGTCAGATACACCACATTCAAAACTGGTAGTTAATTCGTAGATCGTGCATTAGTTACTATTTCGTGCATAAATCAAAAGGATCCGTTAAACCCACCAATACAATGCATATTCTTCTGCACCTTCGCCGTCAACCAGTTAAGGTTTATCTGCAGAAATTCGAAGGTAATTTATTTTGAATTTACATTTGTTACTCATATTAACTGATTGATATGAATTGTAGTACCTCTCCAGTTATATCCTATTTGATTCATTGTGCATAGTCCCATTCTGCGCAGCAAGAAATTCAGAACAAACAGAAGAGTGAAGCCAACAACCCAGAAGAAACACCCAAAGTTCAGTGAGTATTAGGAAATTATCTTAGCAAGCATTACAGGTATGTATCCACTAATGGTTTTCATACATTCCATTGTTATAAGTTCACACCCAACTCTACTCTGTACACATGTTCAAAAGGCATTTTAAATTGCAAGAACAATGCCTCCGAAGAAGCCTTCCACTAGGAAATCGCCGAGAGGCCCTACGCTGCAAGAATCAGAAGTAGAAGAAGGATCCTCCCCATCAGTTGCGAGATAATTAGAATTTGCTCCTAGGCCAGTGTCCGTCATTAAGGAAATCACCAAGGAGCCCTTTGTCTAGCCCCCAGCTTTCAGAGACACGAAGGCTAGTATTGGAGCCAAGATGGCATTTCCTCCATGGGAAGAAGTTTTCAAGAAAATCAAGAAAGAAGAACCCCTCAAATATACCCCGCATAGCGATCTGGATACAAGGAAGCTCGACGATGAGGTCCTCCCGAACATTCGCAAGGCTTATCTGCACATGGTGGCAAGCCGGTCTCCGGTATTTCCTTGCGTTGAGATCCTGAGGTTGATCATTGACCACGATGACGCCCAAAAATGTTTGATTAATGATGATAACGACGAATGCGTCGGGGTCTTCTTTCCATCAGACGTTCAGAGTTACTATAAGCTGAAAGATTCCAAGCTAAAACTGAGCACTGATTTCATCCTGAGTTTCTATGCGTCACACGATACAAGCAAAATCATGACGTCTTGGTGGAGATAAGACAAAAAATTCACGAACCAAACTACTGATTGGTACCCAACAACCAATCTCAGGGAACCATACATATATCTCATGGCTCTACTCTGCAGGTTACATGGGGAGAAAGACTGCTCCTGATTTTCAGATGCTTGGATGCCTTCGGCTTTTACAGTCGCCATTTTAGGCATAGGCTTCAATTAAGGTGCCATCATCTCCAAATAGTTGAGCACCTGCATAATACATGCTCAGGTGCTGAAGGAGGGAGATACCCCCAACTTCTACATGGCCTCGTATCTACTGGACGTCATCTGTGCTAGGAATGCTTTCATTGGGATGAACCTGAATTGGCACTCTTCAGAGCTCGCGGTCCATGTATACTTCAACATCCTATGGGAAATTTGGTACAAGAAATCCTATGCTGTTATCTGTGGTCAGTTTATTGCACACATTTACTTCTTGCTCTTCAGGAAAGAATGGCCTAGATTATCAGATCAACTAAAGAAGGTTATAGCCAAAATTGGCCACTGGTATTTAGATGAACGCGAAACCTACATCAGGGTTTTCAGCGCCACAGGGGCACCCCACTTATTACCCATTTATGTTCCCAACCGACTAGTGTTAGGGGAAATTTGCTATCAAACCATCCTGCAAGGATACAATGCAACTTTAGTAAAAGACAAGAAGCGGGATTTCATACCGCATGGGTTTCATATCGGCTTCTGCATGGTCAAATATACCGCAAATGCTAAATAACTCGGGCTAGGTCAATTGGAATTTCGGTGTCAAACTGGCCGATTTCACAAACACAATCCCAAGGGATTGGTTCTACAACATGTGTCACAGGTATCATCATGTTGACCCTATGCCCATGAACAGTTTGAGGATGAAATTTTTATTGAGACCACTCAAGACTAGAATGTGGTGGCGTCCATGAAAGTTGATCCTCGAGGAACCAGGTTTAGAGCTATGAGATACGAAGATTAGGCAAATTTTTTGGAGCAAACAATTCAAGATATTGGTAGGACCCATCAAGGAACTGCAACATCTGAATCCAGCGAAGAAATAGGCGATCCCTGGGAAGACATCGAAGCGACGACGGTTTACCACGGATCCCCGGTACCAATTAGGGATTCCCCTGAAGATCAAGCTGCAAAAGAAAGGGGTACACTGTTATATCAACAAGATGAGATACTGATGAAAGGGATGCAGGATGATCCATATATTTTCATAAGACATGCAGTTTCAATTGTTGTCCAAAGTGTCCCGACAGAGTCGAACAATCCTGGGTCCACAATCCCCAATAACGCTAATGGATTAAGCAACCTTGAACCTGCAACATCATTGATCGATCCTTCGGAAGAAGGGAAAACTCAACCAAAGATAGGCTGGGTCTCGATAGAGACACAAGTGCCCAATCCCTTGAGTACTCTTATACATATTTACAGTGACGACGAGAGTCTGGAACCTTCTCACGACACCCCGGTGCGAGTCCAAGAGGAAAAAGGTCTCGAGAAAACCGCTTCCCCTGAGCCCGAGGTCCAAGACAAACAGGTCTAACAAAAGGAAATAGGGTCTGAAGGTGGCCTTGACACAAGAGAGTCGGACAAACAAGAAGTAGAAGCAGGTCCAAGTGACAAACCTCCACAAAAAGAAATCGACAGTTCTACGGTCGACGAGCAAGTAAGCAATGAGTCTGTACCTGATGCCTCCATTGTGCCCAATATTCACATCCTCGACGAACGACAAGTAGAGGCCGGATCTACAAAACAAAGTGAAGAAGTTCGAGAGCCCACTCCTAAGAAAATATACACCGCGGGTAGCCTGAGAAACAACCTCACATGGGGAGATCAACAGATACCAGAACCAGAAGATGAAGTAGCAGACATCTATGCGATCTCCTACGATCAAAAGAGGAAGGCCATCTTTCAAAGGACCGCAAAAAAGTGAAGGATCACTTTGGATCATTCCATCGTGGTTACCACAGAGGAGAAATTAATCAGCACTGCAGACGCTCGCACGTCTGAACTAATCGACATAGGAAAATCCCTCTCAGATGCCGCTCAGGATAGAGCCATAAGAGATGAAAAGGAACTAGTCGACACCCTGAAAGAGCTCAAACACCTGTGCCATCTTGTCAAATACTATAAAGGATCTACACAGACCACTATGTATCTGAAGGATGAGTTCAACGGAGTTTATGACGAGTTCAAGAAGGAAAGGCACCTGTTAACCGAGAACATAGTCGAGTTTCGGGAGGATACTCTCATGGCACTCGCGACGTGCAAAGAAATGGAGATGTGGCATGAAAAGGCACAACAAGCAGTAGAGAGACTCGAATACATTGATGCAGTCCAACAGGGTCGAGAAAACAAAAATCATGGCATTTGGCTAGTTGGGAAAAGCAGTCTCGACTGCATGAAGAAATATGTCGAATACTGGGCGAAGATGACCCAGGACCCAGACCAAGAAATCCAAGAGCAATGGGCCAAGTGCCAGAAACACTAGGGTAAAATTAATAAATTGATGAAAGATGTCGGTCTCGCCGAATTTGGCACCCCCGATTAATTTACTAACTTGAGCAATGTGTTCAAGACGCATGCTAAGAAAGACTCGCTATGGGCCGAAGAGTGCGGAAAGGTCACCAATACAAAGCCAGGGCAAGTACAAGAATTCGCGAAACACCCGATCAGAGCTCGAGCCATGCTGCGACAACTGAAATGCAGTTTGGTTAAGTACTGAGTGCATGCTGTGGATATCAGAGGAGTATATGCTGCCCCAATTGAACATCATAGATTCCCATGGGCTCAAACCTATGAAGATCTGTTTATCAGCTGGTCTGAATATGAAAGAAGTCACCGTTTTTGAGAGACATCTCGGGTGGACTGTTGAAAGAAACTGTTGAATGACCATGGCACATGGCGATTTTTTTTTGGCTCGAACTATATTTAGCCGTTAATTACAGTTATAAATTTAAATTATAAATAGAGAAGGGTGGAGGTCCATTCTCTTGGGTGGTGTAGGCTGGGTAGAAGAGAGTTGGGTACTTGGATTGCTGCGAGTGAGCTGGGAAAGCCTGTGAGAGATTGAGTGCTGACTGGTTTGGGAAGCCAAGTAAGACTCTAGAACCATCCTTGTGCATTCATAGCTCTGGCTCAGGGGTGAGACTGCTGTTGAGATTTGGAACAATAGTGTCTACAGTTGGGTGGAACGTCCTTGGTTTGCAGCCAGTTGGTGTCTTCTTTTATAAAGATAAATTCTCTCTGATTTGGTATTATTTACATGTATATGATTGTATTCCGTTGTTTATTTATTTATCGTTTAATTAAATCTTTAGAATATGGATGCTTGCTGATTACTATTGTGCATGTCGTTAGATCTTTCCTTTTATACATCTTTATTAAATTAAAAAGGTATCAATAAGAGAAAGAAGTCCAAGGGTGGGCTTGAAGGTAGTGTCGGGTCCTATGGGTGGTGGGGTATGTTACAAACCAGCTCACACAAGGGAACAACGTTCAAACTCTGTCTCAGAGAGGAACTAGACACCCATCTCATGGGAACACCCAACTCATGGGCTATCTCTTAGGCCGACTCACTTAGTCTATGTCCTGGAGGATGTCGCACACAACTGTAATAATCAACACTCCCTTTCAACTAGGGAGGCATTCTCCACCAGGCCAAGTCTCTCACGAAAGTACTGGAACTTCGTCTTGGCTGTAATCATCAACACTCCCTATCAGCTAGGGAAGTAATATTCACCAGACCAAGTCTCTCACGGAAGTACTCAAACTTCATTTTGGAAAGATATATATAATCTTCTCATGTGTAGGAAGGTAGTGCACATGTACTTATTTCCTCTACACCATGTCTTTGATATAATTATATTTTATCTCAACGTGTTTCGAAGAAACATAGGGTTCTCAGAGAGCTTCACACAACTCTAGTTATAATAGTAGGATTCATCTCATGATCAAATAAATCTGTCATAATCTTGCTAAGCCGCACTGCTTTGTGGACTACCACACTCAATGCTATATATACTCTTCTTCTGTGGTACTCAAGGCCACATAGCTTTGTTTTCTGCTACACCAGGAAACCACGACAAACCCCGAAGTAAAACAACAACCGGTTGTGCTCTTCCGGTCTCTATTCAATCTATATTGGCATACCCCTGCAAACTCAATTCTACAATGGAGGCATATTTTAGGTCATATCCAACTGTGCCTCGTATGTATCTCAATACATGTTTTGTTGTTATCCAGTGAGTCTGTCTCGATTGGCTCATGAACTGGCTAAGAACATTCACTCCATAGAATATATCAGGTCTGGTGTTAACCAGATACATCAGTGATCCAATCAATTGTCTCTACAGGTGTGGATCAATCTCTCCTGAATCAACATCACTCATCTTCTTCAAATTCATCACCATTGGTGTAGGCATGGATTTTCATTCTGTCATCCCAAATTTTTTTAATATCTTCACAGTATATTTTCCTTGACTCAGGAAAATCTCATCTGTCCTCGGCCATACTTCTAGTCCTAAGAAGTAATGCATCGAGCCTAAATTATTTATCTCAAATTTAGCTGCCAAGGCTTATTTGCATCCAACAATGAGTCTCTCTGAACCAGTGAGGAAAAGATCGTCCACATATAGGACCAAGATTAATCACTGATTGCCATCAATGTGATAATATAGGTTTGGATCAACAACACTCTTTTTGAAGCCCAATCTCATCAGGAATCCATCCATTTTATCGTACCAAGCATGAGGTGCTTGCTTTATTCCATACATGGATTTCTTTAACCTGCACACATGAGATTTTTCGTTGTGTATCACGAGTCTTTCTGGTTGCTTGATGTAAACTTCTTCCTCAATCTCACCATTGAGGAAGGTTGTCTTTACATTTATCTGATGTAGTTTCCAACTCATGGATGATGGATGGAAGTGTATTAGACTACTGGATCAAATGTCTTATCATAGACAACACCCTCAATTTGTGGGAATCTTCTAGCTAGAAATCTCACTTTATATTTCTCGACACTTCCATCAGCTGCATCTTCCTCTGCCCCTTGCAAAGTTTGTCAAGTTTAGGCCTTTCATGGCCTACTACAATATCAACTGGAGCAACTGGATCAATAACTGTCTCCCTTTGAACTCCTGAGGGGGAGAAGGTAATATCTTTTCTTTCTTCTCAATTTGTTTGACTCCCTCTGAAGTGTGAAGGATAGATATATTCTTTTACTTGTTTTGGTACATATTTTATGTCTTCTTAGGTGCTCTACTGACTCTTCAGTATTTTACGACTTCTAGCATAATAATAAATCAATAAGGTTTGGACTCCCGTACCATGGATAATGGTCCAAGTCATTAGGGCTCCCACACTAGAGATAATACCCTTCACTTATTAAGAATGAAATCAACTATAGGTTTGATGATTAAATCAAACAATTTACCTGGGTCTGCAGTCATTCTTAATTTTGTATTTGGTTTAGAGGAAGTAATCCTCATCTCTCTTATCTTCATCCTTTTGAGGTGGGTCTGGTTCAATGTCACCTGTTGAAGCATATTGTCTTCCTTTCTTCCTGACAATTTCTTGCATAGTGTCCATATTTGTCACATCTGAAGCACTCGATCTCTGAAATATATATTCTCTAATTATGACCTGAAGCTGATGGAGTCTTCTCATCTCTTAATGTTTGTCTGAAGTTTATTTTGAATCTTCCTCCTTTCTTTGTATGAAGTGCAAGAGCATGGTTGTCATCAGGGGAGTCTTCCACTCCTCTATTTCTAAGTCTAAGTTCTTCTTGGGTACAATTTGTCCAGAGACGATCAAAAGTGGGTATTTTTTCCCTTCCACTGATGCTTTGAAGAAAAGGTTCCCAGTGTTTTGGAATATTGTTGAGAGTGGACAAGACAAGTTCTCTGTCAGACATTTATTCTCCAATGGCACCTAGCTGATCTTTGTTCTCTGATATCTTCATAGAGAAGGTAACATCCGTATCACCTTTTGTCATCTTGGTACTTTGAAGCTAGCCCTTTAAGGTAAGGGATCTGAGGGTTTTGTCACTCTTAAACATATCCTTCAGTGATTCATACATTTCATAAGCTGTCTTCATGTTGGAAATACTAGGTAAGAGATGATCTCTTACTAAGTAGATGATTATTTTCCTTGCCTTGACATATTCTTCCCTTCTTGTTTCCTTCTCTTCATCAGTAGTTGTCTTTGGTAAAGTATTTTGTATCACACTCAAAAGATCATCTTCTTCAAGGGTCATATGAAGCCTTGAGTTTCAGGAGGTGAAGTTGCTTGATCCATCAATCCTATCTTCCACTAAGGTTCTGTTCTTCATATTTTCAGATTTCTACACAAACTCTCGCCAACTGGACTTAGAAAACCTAATGGCTAGGTAAGACTAGCAACCTTAGGTTTTGTTGGACTTATGATTTCCAACAATAAGCTTTGAGAGTATCACGGGAATAATTTTGAGTTGAAACGTTCCTTAAATGAGCTGCAAGAACCCTAAAATGAAAATTATGCAGAAAATTTCGGAACCCTAGAAACCCTAGGGCCAAAAATCTAAAATCCTCCAAATTTCACTTTGAGAGTCTCTGGAGGTGCATTGAGGGAAGCTGTAAACCCCTATCCAAATTTCAGCCCTAACGTCCAAGTGTAAAGTGATGAAAAGGCCAAACAAGAGAGGGCCGTACAGATTTTGCATAAACCCTAGAGGGCCGTACGGAATTGCAGAAAAGAGAGGATGACTTCTTTAATGCTTGTGCAATGGGATCTTCAAGATCTAAGCTCTGGAGGCATGTTTATTTTTCAATAAGCTCGACTCTAGCATGAAGTTCATTCCATTTTTAGTATTTTACTTGAATTATAAACAATTTGTTGCAACAACCAGGATCACAAGAAGAAACACCATGCATAAGTACACAAGAAGTATCTTGTCAAACTCTTCTTAACAAGGGAAGAAAACCCAACCAATCCTTTTCTATATTCTTCAAGAGAAATACCTCCACCACCATAGAACCTAGCACACAAAAGGGTGCTTCACAAACCCTAGAAGACTAGCACCCAAGAGAGGTGCACACTTTTCCCAAGAACAAGTGTTTGTTGAAATTTCCAAACTCACACTTGTCTCAGAGAGGAACCACACACCCATCTCATGGGCACAACCAACTCATGGGCTCTCTCTCAGACCGACTCACTCATTTTGTGTCCTAGAGTATGTCTCATGCAACTGTAATCATCAACAGGCTCGAGACCATTGAATTTACATATTAACCCATCATTTATGTATAATGTGGATTGCCCAGTTGCATCCTTAGCCATAGTAATGGAGATAACCAAAGATTCATTGATGATGTTGAGACAAGGGGGTGAGAGTATGCTTGTAAACCTTTAATTAGACATCTTTTAATGATATTTTGGAGGCTTATAAGCATGCTCTAGCTAAACTGACATGACTTTGGGTGAGGCAGGAACTACAAGAATCTTCTAGGAAGAAGGGTTTGACATTGTCATGATTGAGGGAGAGATCCATAGGGATGAAGGAGACAAAATTACGGTCGATAGGATATATATATATATATATGTGTGTGTGTGTGTGTGTGTGTGTGTGTGTGTGTGTGTGTGTGTGTGTGTGTGTGTGTGTGTGTGATCGAGGTAAAGTTTTCAGAGCTAGGGATAAACAATCCATTCACTACAGTGGCTAGCTATTAGGGAAAACCCTAGCCACTACCTTCCTCGAGGTATTGAGTGTTATTTTCTTTGTACTGTTAAAAATATACCATTGTAGTTGTAATGGTTACTATATAAACTTGAACATTATTAGAAGGCAACTTTGATCCACTGATGTGTGTGAGGTGAGTGTAATGAAAGCATCACACATTATACCACTAGCTCTAGGCATCTACATGGAAACCTTAAGAGTCAGATGCCCTCATGGGAATTGAACTTTGGTAGTCGGTGAAAATTTCCTCATTCCTTACTAGTGTATCCAACCCATATGAAATCTATAATAAATTATTCAACTATTTATAATAATTAATGAACTAGAGTACTAAGTTCTTAAGTTAAAATATTAGAATATTAAATATACAACTTTTTTTATTTAATTATTGACACATAAGAATTTTATTAAACTTAATTAATTTACAATAAACATTTAATGTCCACTAAATTAGAACTAGGTTATTAATACGACAACGATTTATCTCAATCAATTGGATTACAATCTTAAATCTTAGCCATTTGATTAAATTCACAGATTTAAATTAATTAAAATAATACCTATAGAATAACTAATAATAAATGATATTAAAATTCCGAGATAAAGTATTAGAAATTTAAAATCCTTAAATATAAAGAGATAATTTTGATATTAAACGTATAATCTTAACCACTATAAACATATTTTTTATAAAGTTTGAATATGAAACTTAAAAATAAAATAAAATACAACAATTTAAGAAACATTTTTCTTTACTCATACCAGAACTTGATAAATGATTACTTAATGGATCTATATTATACTTAGGATGTTGAAGAAATGAGAAGATTAATCTTGTTTATAATGGATTTTTATTATACTTAGTGTAAGGTCTTCGACTAAATGGGTGTGGAGACCCTCACCCAAGTCCTCAAGGAGACAAAACTTGGGGTTGCTTTGACATCCAATATTCACACTAGTTGGGAAAGCAGGTGCCTTAGGCATGCGAATGTGCCAAGGGGCTTGCCCAAGTATGAAGCGACCAAGAGAAGGGGCACACAAAAGAGGTTGGGGCTTACCGAGTTTGGGGTGCATCACTCTTAAGGGACACATTGGTTGATGACTACACATGTTTGTTTGGGTGCACCAAGTCCACAAAGGGGCACGATGATTCATTTGGTCATGTTGGTCTATGAAGGGGCATGACACACTCAACAAATGTGATGGTTCATGATGGTGACCTTTGGAGTCCATATAAGAGAACAATGGCACACAACCAAGGAAGGAAAATTTGAATAACAAGGAGAGCAAGATCAACTCTACGATTTTGAAGCAGACTTAGATGAAGAGGGGCGAACTCCCTCAAGGAGCCAAGTTGCTCTACATGAGGAGTGCACCAAGGTTGGGGCACACTGGTCCCAAGGGACACATTATTTGATGGGTGCATATGTTCATTTGGGCGCACCAAGTCCATGAAGGGGTGTGATCATTCGTTTGGGTGCATTGGTTTGTGAAGGGGCATGTCACACATGACGAGCGCGATGATTCATGATGGCGACCTTTGGATTCCATATAAGAGAACAAGGGTGCATAACCAATGAAAGCAGATTTGAAGAACAAGAAGAGCAAGATCAACTCTGTGATTCTGAGGTAGACTTATATGAAGAGGGGTGAGCTCCCTCAAGGAGCCAAGTTGCTCCACATGGGTGGACTTGTTCTTTCTTGAGGTGATTCTGTGAATAGTGTTGAGGCGACCTTATTTTTGGCAGGATTTGGGGGAAGTGTTTTCGCATGTCAATAAGAGGCATGCTACAAGACAGAACCATAGGTTTGTGTGAAGTCTTGCGATGGATAAGAGACGATGATTCTATGATGGATGCATGTTTGGGTGCTCCAGAAAAGTTGCAAAATATGTTGCGATGGAAGAGTCTCGGTGTGACGAATATGTGTATGGGTGTCTTAGTGAGGTGAGGATAGTAATGTGACTCTTTCAAGTTGTAAACTAAGCCAATAATACTCATATTGTAACAATTTTGCAATAATAAGACATAGCCAGCTGTTAGGCACAGTTTGTGCCACCCACATTATATTTGTGTTTCTCTTGTTTGTTTCACAAGTGTTCTCTTCATTTCATGGATGTATGCTTATACATGACTAAGTATTAAGCTATTAAAAATTGTCTAAGTATACAAGAGTTGCACTAGAGTAGGAGTGTGACTCGTTGATAGCCTATAATGGAGTATGGGTATGCTCTAGGTGAAGAGGCCTAGTCCAGATAAAGTATCCTTGGTGTTGCCAAGAAACCAAGTGAGAAACATCATGATGTCGCATGCCCTCAAGAGGTGCACGATCACAATATTTGACTAGGTACACTATGGGGATGTGACAAATGGCATCAAAGCTTGTTCGTTGCATATTTTTGAGAAGGTTTGACAACCTCCTCACCACTATCTCGACGATAGATGGTATTAGATCTTGTTCGTTGAATATTTTGGAGAAGAGATGGTGATATATTCACCACTATCTCGACGATAGATGGTATCAAAGCTTGTTCATTGTAGATTTTGATGAAGGGTTGGTGAGCTCTTCACCACTATCTCGACGATAGATGGTATCAAAGAAAATATTGATGACAATTTGTTGCAGAGACAGTTCAATGAGAACGTTCACAGACTTGGTGAACAATTTGATGGAGCGAACTGGTTCATTGCAAAGAGAGACTTTGCATAATACTTAGGATAGAGCTTATGGTTGACAGTGCGGTGGAAGGTTGATCTGGCACACATATTGTATAGATCGAGAGAAGAGTTTGTGGTAAACGAAGCACTTGGACATGGTGGGTGATCATAGAAATCATCGTGGGACTTGTCACAGACTTGATTGCAGAGGCAGTTAGGGCATAGACTTGGTGAAGGTTCGATAAGGTGGATTGACCTTTGACATAGATAGTATGGGCAGAGACTTGATTGGTTCGATGTGGTACGAAATTAAGTGATAGACCTATTGTGAACACCTTGAATAGACCAGACACAGAGTTTGTTTCATGAACTGAGCATTTGGGTAAGGCAGATGAATGTAGTATGTGCCACATGACTTGTCACACATCTAACCACATAAGTGATCACACAAGTGATCACGAAGGGGGGAATTTCTGGGTTGTAGCAAGTTGAAGCACCTAGGTGAACAACCTTAGGTGACCTAGAGGATATTTGCAGTAGGCAGTTGGTTGTGCACCTTTCCATCATGATGTCTTTGTGCCGTGCATCGTCGAGAACAACAATTGAGTTGAGTTGGGTTGTTGGATGAGTGGGTCGACCATAACCTTCAGATGTATTTTGGCCACACCTTGTGTATGGTCTAGGTTTTCAACAACATACACATAAATCACACATTTTGAACTCTGAACATAAATACACTGAGACGCCCAACCACTTAGCACAACAAAAAATACTACCAACAATTGAATCATACACAATACATTTGAATTTCAAGAAAAAAATCACTTATTCTTAAACTAGAACAATGGGTTCACATACGAGGGAAAATGGTCCAATTCTTACACAAAAGAAGATGCCAAAAACACTTATGAAAACACTGCAAAAACCCTTTAGCTTAGCTTATACAAGTTGTTCTCTCTAACTCCAAGATCACTGCTGTGTCTGAGCTATATCCTTTGGGCATGAACAACACCTACCCATCCTGGACCAAAACTACATAACCATTATCCATAATCCTTGACACTGAGAGCACACTCCTAGCACCCATAACACATTTTGTCACTCTCAACACATCTCCTGACTCCATCCAGAATGACACTATTCTAGATCCCTGCACTGCATGCCAGGTCCCCATACCAAGCTCCACTTACATACCTGAGTCAGACTCTATGAATCTCTCTAACAAATCCCATGCTCCTGTCATATGTCGGTGGCTCCCACTATATAAGAACCATGGAATCCTCCCAATGCAAGATTCCCACTCACCCAAGTCACGCCCATCAAATGAACTTATGTCCAAGTCCATCATACAAGTCACAAAACTCTTTGTGTCTTCGCACATGATGCAACTGAACCTGTGTCCTATCTATGAAATAGTCCCAAGCTGTAGTTGGACACTTAGTCTAGTCCACTCTATACCTCCTCAACTCATCTATGCAAGTGTCCTCATCCTCCTGGGTCAAATACCTCATACACTGTCGCACCTCGACTCACTGTCAATCATGCAACTCTCTGGCCCAATGAAGACTCTATCTCGTCAAACTGCCATCCACTCAAAGCTATCTCGTCCTTGCCAAAGCACCTGAGATGTGCCCATTGCAACTCACTATGAAAAGCCACTGAAATTCCATGCATGGAGTTGGAAACCTAGCATACAACATACTATTGCGACCCAAGCTCTCCTCTAATCCACCAAAACTCCCATCCTGCCACACCACCAAGCTGCAATAGTCCACAACTCCTTGTCTGAATGGTATGCTCCATGTATTCTCAACATTATTTTCATCCGCAACAATCACTATAGCTCCCTCTCAGAGCAAGCACCTCAACATTGCTACAACTCCCTCTCAGATCCATCACATGTGTAAATAACTTACATCCAACTTCCCTTCTCAAAGCCTCAACTCTGACACCATTTTAGATTTTGGCGACACATAAGGTCTGGTCTAGGTTCTCAACAACATACACATAAATCACACATTATGAACTGTGAACATAAACACATTGAGATGCCTAACTACTTAGCACAACGAAAAATACAACCAACAATTGAATCATTCATAGTACATAGGAATTTCAATCATCAAATCACTTGTTCTTAAACCCAAAATAATGGGATTTCCTACCAGGGAAAATGGTCAAATTCTTACACAAAAAAAGATGCCAAAAACACTTAAAAAAACACTACAAAAATCCTCCTCGGTTTATGTGCCCAAATATGGTCAACTCAATTGATTCTAACAACCCTTAAAGGTTTCCCCAAGGCTGTTGTAACAATCCTCACAGGATTGTCCCAAAACTATTGTTACACACTTGTAACAACCCTCAAGGCTGCCTAGAATCTGTCCCTGACTGTTGTACCATCTCTCAAGGGTTGTGCCTGATATGCACCACTTGTGACAACCCCTCTCCTTGTTAGTAGAGCCTCCTAGACTGATCAACTTTCCTCTTCTTGTGCCTAGAAACCTGCGACTTCCCTTCTCTGCTAGGCTGAGCCTCTAAGTTACATGTGGTATCCCTTCTCCATTAGGTCGAGCCTCCTAGAACTGCCCCAAGACCCTGCTGCAACCTTTTATCATTACCCAATACACCTTTGACCCCTCAAAACAGTCCCATATACTTGTGAGAGGTCCTTCTGTAACACGTCGATCCTCTTCTAAGATGTGGTTTCCCTTTCCCATGTGGACTGAGTCTCCAAGTCAGTTGTGGCTGTTAAAACCAACAAGTCAATCCTCTACTGAGACCTACAACTCCCTTCCTTTGCTTGGCTAATCCCTCCTCTCCAAGGTACCTGTCCAAAACAAGAAGACTCTGTAGAAATGAGGCCTATTCAACCCCTCTCCATAGCTCGCTAAGGTCACCACAACCTCTCTCCCAAGAATGAATCATCACATCATCCTTGTATTTCACCTTTCACATGATATCACTTTATATACAACTCTAAAGGGTATGTAAGAAGCCCTAAAACACTCAACATTAAATTAGATTTTTCAATCACACATGTGGGTGTGAAGCCTGTTATCCCCATTTTGTGGATAACTAAGGAGATCATGTCTCGAGGCCCTCATGTTTCATATATGGAGTGCCGAGAGACTACATGACCAACAATACCCTTTTGCACAGACAAAAAAACCACTCACCACCACAGATGGTCACAATTATATAGATGGCATCTACCACACCAACTAGGTTCCGAAAGGCAATGGGCCTTGATCCATGAGGTACAAGTCAGTATTATGGTGAGCATCATTTAAATATTTAATCCATTTGATTATGTTGTATCTTAGATTGCTATAGATTTCATTATATGTGCTTGGATATTAAGCCTTTTTCCCTGCTTCACCTTGGTGGTTGACATTGTGCCCTAGTAAGTGGTTTTCCTTGGGGATGGGTTTGCTACTAGGAACTCCCTTAATAAGCCATTGTACCGTTCCTAACCATACGTACCACTTTCCATCATTATTCCCCTCCATTTCCTGATCTCTTGGGATTTTAGGGTGTATTGACCCAAGAAGGGGTTGTCCCTCATTCTATGGGAATAAGGGGCTAAAGACCCAGAGGGGTTGGTGTTGGGTAAAAGATAAAAGCCTTATATAAACCTTCCAGATGCTTCACCCAGGGATCACCCAAGAAAGCAATGGAAATATTATCTTTGAATAAAGGAGACCCACGTTGTAATAAAATGATTAAAAGGTTAGTTGAAGGATAGGAGGTATCATCACAAGCAAACCTATCATGTCCATGGATATCTAGTGGTATGACATTGTCATCATCTGGTCACCAAACTAGGGAAATGGCTCTTAGTTGCATGGCTGAGAGAAAGGGGGTCTCATCATGAGCCAACCTTCTCATTTCCATTAGGTATCTGTGGGTGACATTTCCACCATGCTAGGGAAGTGACCTTCAATCTCTCCTTATGCTTTATTGAAAGAAAATACATAAAGAAAGATGAAAGGCAATTGATGAGCTTGGAAAAATTGCATTGCGGAAAAAGGTACCACACACCCTCTACAAAGGCACCCATGAATGAGACACTAAGACCCCTTGTATGTCATGAGCCCTATGCCCATTGAGTCTTGACCCCTATATGACGGTGAGGTGCCACTCTTTGACACATGGAGGTTTGATGAGGAGAAGGGTCTTCACCATGATATGGGTGCCTAGATGCTTGGCACATGGCCTTTGGATGCCCACCCATGCTTCTCCAACACCAACGACTTCCTCAAAGTGGAAAAACATCCCCTAAAGGAGTGACAACCTCCTAAATTAGGGTTTAATTTGTGCAAAAAGTGAAATTTTAAGTGAATTGTTTAATATTACTTTGTTGAGGGGGCAAGTGGGTTGTTGACCCCAAATCTTGTGTTTTACTCCTTATTTTGTGGACAAGCTATATTAGCTAGAATTTGTATAAATAAAGATCATAAGATCTCATTTTAAACATAACTCTCCCTCTTGTGAGTGAATTTGGTTTGAAATTTTCGGCCCCCTTGGCTCTTTTAGCTCTTGTGCACTTGTTTATGGCTATGTTATGAATGGTTGATGGAAGAAGGTCTAGCGCTAGCTTTTGTGGTGAGTTTTCTTAGCATTTCTCTTGATCTTTGTATGGTTTTTTACTCTCTTGCTATTAGTTTATTCAATTCAAGTAATGTTATGCTAGGAAATAGGTGGGAAGTATAAGGGCATACTCCCCCACCATAGACTTGATAATTTTTGCTTGCTTCATCTCATTGATTAAGGGTTTGCTAAGAGAAGTATAAGGGCATACACCCTCTTACTTTAAACCCTAGCTTAGAGAAACTTTCCTTGGGAAGTAAAAGGGCTTACACCCCCAAGGAGGTAGCTTCTCTAAGCTCCTTGTGACTCCATTGACCCAATAGTAAAGGCACTAGTCATTGATTTGCTGCATTGGAGAAATAAAATATTGCATTGGGAAACATGATTTTCGGTTATTTTTACTTGTTGCAAAGTGAATTGTTTTCCTTTTGCCTTGGGAACCTCATAGCCACTAGGGCATCCCCATCTATGGGGTACTTATTTCTGCTGTTACAAAATTTCATCTTCAACCATTAGGGCTGCATAAACCCTAACTTACTTGCTTTAATAACTCTCTTATCAACCATTGGAATTTGCTCAAAGTTTGCACACTTACTCTCCTTGGCCTAGCACATTTTTTGGAAAATTTTGAGGGGATTTTAGTGGCTGATTTTATAGCTGTAATACATTGAATTTTACAGCCATAAGGCTGATATAATTTTTTTCAAACTAGTGTTTACACCAACCCTATCTTTTGTGCTAGAATATTGTCTTTTTCATCTTGAGTTTAGCTAGTCTTTCTCTTGTATTTTCTACTTGATCTCTAGCACTTATTGAGAAGCTTCTAGTACCATTTTCTTGCTTATATATACTTTTATTTACTTCTGAAAATTAGGGACAACAAGATTAACCCTCCGATCCAACTAGCATCTATCATTGCAACGTGTGTTTTCTTGTGTCTCGGGTAGGTACAAACATCCAGAGAAGTACTATATCTGTGGGGAAGCTATTACTTTACCTTGCAAGGCATCTCTCCCTACCTTCCATTCCATTTATAATTGACCTCTATGGGATTTAGTTCCACTCCCCCACATCTCCATCTTAATCCCCCTAGGGTCACCAAAATCACCTCCCTAGATTGACGTAGTCACCCTTGAAGTGTGGGACCTACATCAAGGTGGCATTGGGTGTAGGATTCCCAAGTTGTAACACTTGTTTCATGGTTGGGTTGAGATTTTCCCAACCTTCAACTTGCGCTATAACATTTTGGAACCGTTGTCGGGGAAGATTTTGAATCTTCTTTGTACCCTAACGACACTTTGGTAAGCTATCCCAAATCCTTTCCCTTAGCTTACCTGACGACTCCCCCTAAGGGAAATTCCCTTTTCCACCCTTATTGATGAGCTCATATTGAAGCTCATCTAACAACTCCACATTCCCATAATCCTTCTTTCCCCAAACCTTTTCCCCCTGGGAGGTTCAAGCCTTCTAAGGTTACCAAATAAGGCCTCCTCTCAAGTTTCATGTTGCTAAAACCCTTTTTCATAGTACGCTCCCTCTGGTTCCAATGGCTCGCCCTTGGGAAAGAGACCTCTACAAACCCCTCAACATGAAGAATATCCAGGGTTACCCTAACAAAATTCAAACAAAAGTCAACACGCGGTTGCCAAAGTTCTCAGGAAACAATGTGACAATTGCCGAAGACCACATTTATGTCATGGGCCGAGATATGGACAATGCAGGTATTGATCATGAAGATGTGGAAATGCAACTATTTGCTTCATCATTGACTGAAGAAGCCCTTGTTTGGTTTAGAGGACTCCCTAATAATCAGATCACGACCAATGATGCCTTTTCCACCTTATTTAAAAGCAGATGGTCGAAAAAAGAAGATTGTGGGACACTCTGAACACAACTCAATCAAATAAAGAAAAAGGAGAATGAAATGGTAAGGGAATTCCTTTCAAGATTTGACAGGTTGTACAGTCAAATTCCAACAGATTCCCGTACTACAACATCACCAATTCGTCTCCTTTACATGAATTCCTTTGATGGACAATTCTGATACATCCTTAAGGATAAGAAGCCCACATCATTGGCAGAGGCTAAAGAGTTCAATATTGACATTGAATAAAATCTCCTTGATTCAAAAATAGAACCTTTTCAGTATCCTCGTATCAGGACAGAATCAAGGACCAAGATTTCCAAAAACAATGCTCCTGATTCAATTTCTCTATTGACTCAGAAGATAGGCCAAATGAATACTCAATTTGATAAAGTGAGAAACCAGCTTATGAACCATATGAACACAATAGAAATAAATCAATCTTCTTGCAGACCTCAATTTTCCAGACAAAAAAGAGATGCCATCGGTTGGAAACCAAGACCTCAACAAGAGGAAAAGGCCCCAGATACTTTGAAACCTGTTGGGATAGTTGATATAGAAGATCTGTGTCTCCCATGCCAAGAGCCCCACAGGGAAGACGAGTGCCCCCGAAAAAAAAAATATTACCCTGACAATATGAACTTCATGATTTGCAATCTCAACGCTGAATAGGTTACTCAAGAATAGATCAATGAAGCCAAAATAATAGGGGAAAGAGAGGAGAGAATCCAAACCTTAAGTAAATTCACAGATGCTCAGAAGAAGGAACTTAAGAGGAGGGGAATTTTAACCTACAGAAGAAAAAATGATTCATCACCTTCGTCATAGCCTGATACTCCTATTCCACCAGCAGAAAAGGTGGCTCCACCACCACCACCACTAGTATGTGAGTTGCTTCCTAAGACAACTCATGCAGATGAAATTCAGTTGAATATAGATGTTGCAAACATGTTTGGAAAAATGAATATGACGATCCCAGTGACAGAGATGTGTAAGATCCCTTCTGTGAAAAGGGAAATTTTGAAAATCTTATAGTTACCAACCGAAAAGGAGGATCCTCCTATCATGTTAAAAACTATGTATATCGATCGACCAAGGGACAAGAGCCCTCCTTTCTATCTTTCATTAGGCATGAATGAACTCCGCTTGAACAACTGCATGCTTGATTCAGGGGCCTCAAAAAATGACATATCATTGAAGGTAATGAAACAACTTGGTTTGAAGACAACCCGACCTTATGGAAATGTATGTGGTATTGATTCCAGAAAGGTCAAATTCCTTGCGTTATGTGAGGACGTTGAGGTCTTCCTGATTGATTTTCCAAATATCAACATTCTCATGGACATAGTAGTGATCGAAGTTGCAGATGCTTTGGGAATGATTTTATCTAGGAGCTGGTTTACTGCCCTTGGATGTTTCCTTAGCATGGATATCATCCATGCACACATTCCTATGGGAGATGGCACTTTTTAGATACTATACAATCGAGAGAAAGCTGATAGACATGTGATGGATCCTGATTGTCCTGATTATGCCATCGAATGCGATTATGATGTACTCCCCCAGACTATTGAGTATGATCCATATGAGCTACCTTTTATGCAGGAGGACTCCATAAACACGCTTCTTCCATGGACAGATCAATACAAAGACAAACTTTCAAAACACAATGGAAAGGAGGCATGGTCTATCCAAATTTTGAAGAAGGAAGATGAGAAAAATGAAGAAACCGTTAAAGAGACAATCCACACAGAGCCTCCGTACGATGAGAATACACCTTACATCGATTTCAATGAAAAAAGTCTCATGCTCATGCGGGAAAAAAGAAAGGGCAAGCCCATATATGATAAAAAAGGAAACAATTCATGGCTTGGCCCTTACATCATCAAGAAAAAGTCTGACAAAGAAAAGTACTACCTGACAACATTAGATGGGAGAAAGATGCAACTACCAGTAGATGGGTCTCTTCTCCAGCTGCACATTTAGGTCACATGACTTCTTCAGGGCCCGTGCCCCAGGTAAGTAGGTTAGTCATTTTGATTCCCTACATTTGCATCTTGATTGCTCATATTAGTTTAGATACATTTCGTTTTCATTTTGCTCTACTTGCATATTGATTTCATGCTTATCTTATAATTTATTGAACAAATGTCTAAATTTTCTTTTTCTAGTTTAGTTGGCTTTGAATTATCATTAAATAAGAACAAGGATGAGTAGGCTATCTTGCACTTGAAATTTTGATGTTTCCTTGCAGGCATAGGTCCACCAGGAGATGCTGCGGTTCTCATGCACTCTACGATGAGCACATGTCCCCAAGTAGGAGCTAGATGTTAGCCCCACTTTGTGGATAACTAAGGAGATCATGTCTCGAGGCCTTCAAGTTGTAGATATGGAGTGTCGAGAGACTACATGTCCAACAATATCCTTTTGCATAGATGGAAAACCCACTCACCACCACAGATGGTCACAGTTATGCAGATAGAATCCAGTACACGAGCTGGCTTCCAGAAGGCAGTGGGCCTTGCTCCATGAGGTACAAGTTAGTATTATGGTGAGCATCATTTCAATATTTAAGCCATTTGATTATGTTGTATCTTAGATTGTTCTAGATTTCATGATATGTGCTTTGACATTATGCCTTTTTCCTTGCTTTACCTTAGTGGTTAACATTGTGCCCTAGGAAGTGGTTTTCATTGGGCATGGGTTTGCTACTGGTAGCTCCCTTAATGAGCCATTGTACCGTTCCCGACCATACTTACCACTTTCCATCATTATTCTCCTCCATTTCCTTATCTGTTGGGATTTTAGGGTGTACTGACCCAAGAAGGGGTTGTCCCTCATTCTATGGGAAAAAGGGGCTAAAGGCCCAGATGGGTTGGTGTTGGGTAAAATATAAAATCCTTATATAAACCTTCCAGATGCTTCGCCCATGGATCACCCAAGAAAGTGATGAAAATATTATATTTGAATAAAGGGGACCCACAATATAATAAAATGTTTAAAAGGTTAGTTGAAGGATAGGAAGTCTCATCACGAGCCGACCTATCACATCCATGGATATCTAGTGGTATGACATTGTCATCATATGGTCACCAAACTAGGGCAATGACTCTTAGTTGCATGGCTGAGAGAAAGGGGGTCTCATCACGAGCCAACCTTATCATTTCCATTAGGTATTTGTGGGTGAAATTGCCACCACCTGGTCACCACTCTAGGGTAGTGACCTTCAATCTCTCCTTATGCTTTATTGAAAGAAAATACAAAAAGAAAGATGAAAGGCAATTGATGGGCTTGGAAAAAGTGCATTGAAAAGGAAGGTATCACACACCCTCTACAAAGGCACCCATGAATGAGACACTACGACCCCTTGTATGTCATGATCCCTATGTCCATTGAGTCTTGACCCCTACCACCTCATCCACTTTACATGGCTTAGAGAGGGATATCTTGGAATTTCTCCTTGACCTTGGGCAAGACCTACCCAATAGGACACCTTGTCAACCCTCCCATACTTAAGCTTGCCAAGTCGCATAATGTCTTTGAGCTGTTAATTGTTTGATATAGTGATATTTGATGCACATGCTTAGATGGATTATTTATTTATTGGATCCACTTATCATGATTTTATGACTTGATATCCTTGGAGGGCGTGTTCATTTGTCTTTGCAGGACCTAGCTGGTGGACAATTTTGGGAGAACAAGCCTAGCTTGGGCTTCCATGGGGATACAAGACCACAGGTTGGATGCCAGAGGCTCGCATGCCAGATGAGAGAGAGATGACTTGGAAGGCCTTGATGATGATCTGGAAAACCTAGCCCACCCATTTCTTACCAAACGATTTGCCCAGGAGGGGAAAAACGTCCCATTTTTTAGCTTGACGTCATTATCTTGGGGGTTGGGGCATGGTGGTGAGGTGCCACTCTTTGACACATGGATGTTTGATGAGGAGAAGGGTCTTCACCATGATATGAGTGCATAGATGCTTGACACATGGCCTTTGGAGTCCCATCCATGCTTCTCCAACACCAACGATTTCCTCAAAGTGGAAAAACGTCTCCTAAAGGGGTGACGTCCTCCTAACTTAGGGTTTAATTTGTGCAAAATGTGAAATTTTAAGTGAATTGCTTAATATTACTTTGTTAAGGGGGAAATATTAGGGTTGTTGACCCCTAATCTTGTATTTTACTCCTTATTTTGTGGACAAGCTATGTTAACTAGATTTTGTATAAATAGAGATCATAACATCTCATTTTAAACATAACTCTCCCTCTTGTGAGTGAATTTGGTCTGAAATTTTCATCCCCCTTGGCTCTTTTATCTCTTGTGCACTTGTTTATGGCTATGTTATGAATGGTTGATGGAGGAAGGTCTAGCACTAGCTTTGGATGATGCTTTCTAGCTCTTGTGGTGAATTGTCTTAGCATTTCTCTTGATCTTGGTGTGGTTTTTTACTCTCTTGCTATCATTTTATTCAAGTCAAGTAGTGTTATGCTAGGATATAGGTGGGAAGTATAAGGGCATACATACTCACCATATCCTTCATCATTTTTTCTCGCTTCATCTCATTGATTGAGGGTTTTCTAAGAGAAGTATAAGGCTAACACCCTCTTAGCTTAAACCCTAGCTGAGAGAAACTTGCCTTGGGAAGTAAAAGGGCTTAAACCCCCTGTTGGAGCCGCCCTTGCTTCTCACCTCACACAATTTTCAATTTTTAATACTTAAAGATCTAAAGTCGCTTTTCTTTTCCTTCCAGAATCTTAAAACTCTGAAAATCTTCTCGCCTGAACATAAATGCTTTTCCCGCTTTCAAAACAGAACCATTCTCGCAAATATGTTTGCTCTTTTGTTTTATTTCGGGGTCTCGCAAGTCAGACACTTTAATTTTTGAATGCACAAGTCCCGAGTCGCGAAATTGCGAACTCGATTTTAATTTTCACCCAAGGCATTAACTGGGGTAAAACCTTTAACCATGTTTACACGTCGTCGGAGTTTCGCACCTCGGCAGTCGTCGACCCTAAATTTTTGTTTTTACAACCCCGAGAGCCGAGAGCACGATAACTTCTTCGATAACCTTGGTCAGGAACCTAGGGTAAAAAACTAACCACGGTTAAATTTGGTTCTCGGCACATCGCCGCTCGACATTTTCCTTCATAAATTTAAAGTGTCCAAAACTCCGATTCACGAAGTTGAGACATAATTATATCGAGGTTAATTAATCGCCTAATCTAAGATCTCCCTCTCTTAATTCGAGCCTTAATTATCGCCACATCGCGATATCGCGACTCGACATATCATTCTCCAAAAAGTTTGTCTTCGAATTTCCGAGTCGCGATATGGAGATTAAGTTAATTATATAATTAAGGATCCACCAAATCATGGTTAGTGTTAATTAAGCTAAAATCGGAACTCGCAGTCTCGCGAGTTGTAAAGTCAAAATGATAAGGGAAAATTCACGATGTGGCGAAAAGCGAGGAAATCCTTAAGCCGTTATTATTTGAAATTTGAGAAAAATGAAATTAAGCGAGATACGTCCCACGCATCGAGGTTGGCACACTTCACGAGGGATTTACTTGCTCTCCATGACCTGATTGCCTGTCAAGCCACCGAACATTGATGACATTAATGAATATTTAGGGTAAATCCACGAATAAATAAGATCGGATTTATACATTTATTTTGGTTTTATGTGCGACTTGACAGACGTATTCAAAAGGTACAGAGTTTTTAAATATATACGAGAATTTCATTCCTTTTTAACATTTCCCATAAGCGCACAGAGCTCAACTTGCTCCGAAGGAACTTATTTCCGCGTGTATACACAGGTTTATTGCAGAAGAGCGAAAAAGAAAGCGACAGCCATGGCCCCAAGGAAAGTAGCGAAAGCAAATGTCGAGGTTGCAGCGCAGGGTCCAGACAACGTCTCAGACACCTCACCACGGACTGGCGGCTCGGTACCCACCTGGTCGTTTATTTCAGACATCCTGCAGTCCGAGTTGGTAAACTATTCTGAATCGGAGGACGATGACAACGATATTGTAAAGGATGACCTGAATACTAAGTACAAGACAATTGTTCAGTCGGGAATGCACCTGGTAGCAACCAGACCTCGGTTGCTCTCATACTACAACATGATCCGATGGGCATTGGATCACGTCGACCTGACTGCCAGAACTATCGTAAATGACCGACAGGCCATGGTCGGAACTTTCAGACCAGAGCATATTCAAGCTATGTATAAGCTCCTAGAAACTTCCGAGTATACGTATGGCAAAGAATTCCTGGCGGAATTCAAAAAGAAGGAATGCGAAGAATTTGATAAAACCATGCCCAGTTTGATTAAAGATTGGGTTTCACGTTCCGCAACATTCAGAGTGAATGACAAGGGTGTGTATTCGATTTCTTCATTAGAGCCACAGTATATGTATGTGGCGATGATGACTTGTCGGCTTTTCGGATGGGAAGATACCGCACATTTTTACATCCAGTGGGTACCTCTCATTTTTCGGGTAGCAGAAGGTTGCTCATTCAATTGGGCGAAGATGCTCTCCGACAGTCTTTTCAACAGAATTACAGATTACCGAAACAAAAAAGCAGGCAGGAGACCCTCCGGATTCTTCATGTTCGCGTATATCATGGACGCGATATGCTCCATGACGCCTTTTCCTTTGATGAATTGGGCTTGGAGTCCAACCCAAGAGAAAACTGTTCATGAGTACCACAACAAGCTGTGGGAAATTAATGTGAATGAGTTTATTTATGAGATTTTCAACTGGGTGATGGTGCCCTTGCACGTCGCCCTTTTTGGTCTCACGCCACCCCGCATCTCAGATAATATTGCTGCAAATTTGAGCCATATCGCAGACTGGTACATTGAAGAGGAATTCTCCTATTTTAGAGCTTTCAGAGCAGTTGTCCCTCCTCTGGCACTACCGCTTTTCATCCCCGACAAGCTGGCCTGTCGCGAGATTGCGCGACAAACAGTAATCGGCGGAGTAAGCAAAGAGCTCAAAGCGTCATCAAAGAAGGTATGGCCATTTTTTCCTATTTGGCTTAATTCCTATTCCTTATTAGATTTCAGACATGCTAAGGCTGAAGCTGCAACCTTAGAAGATTTGAGCCTAGTCTCTATTGAGTACAAAAAGCATGATCCACAGAGAGTTGTAAGCACCCATTTGGGGAATTGTGGATTAAAGAGGTTTGAACATGAGTGTTCGCCCTCGGATGATGTTTTCCGAGGGGCGAGGTCCTATTCGGAAGTGCAATTTCGAATCAGATCCCTAGCACCCGAAGATAGGGCCTCTGTTTTAAAATTTCAGGAACATAGGAGAAGATGTCTCCCCGTGGTATTGGGAGGTTTGGGACTTTCCAAGGACAAAGAAAAAGAGGCCGAAAGTTCTGCGGGGCAAACTTCTAATCCCGAAAAACGTCAGGAAGGGGAGCAGGAGCAGAATCCCGAATAGGGAAAGAGTCCCGAGCAGGAGCAGAATCCCGAACAGGGAAAGAGTCCCGAGCAGGAGAAGAATACTGAATAGAACAAGAGTCCCGAACGGGGGAAAAGTCCCGAGCAGGAGCAGAATCCTGAACAGGACAAGAGTCCCGAACGGGGGAAAAGTCCCGAGTAGGAGAAGAATCCCGAGCAAGAGAAGAATCCAGTGACCGAGACAAAGACCTCCGATCCTCCGAAAGAACATGACCCACTCGCCACACCAGGGAAGGGGGCGAAGCAAATCGGACATCCCATCACCTCTGTCACACCCTTGCAGTCGGCTCAGGGAGACATCAGCGAGGGATGGATATTTGGCGAAGAACTAAGATCTATAAGGGCAGAGGAACTCCCCCCTAATGAGTTCTTTTTTGACAGAAAGAGAAAGGCTGTGGTAAAGCGGGAATTTTATCAAGAGGGAGAGTCCACTGTTAAAAAATTTAAAGTAATGACAGATGGAAAAAACAAGAAAAGTGATGAATTCGCCACAGAGATAGCAGGGACGCAGGGAGCTTATGCATCAACAAACCAATTCTCGGTTGCGATGTTGAAAAATCAGCTCAAGAGAAAAAATCGGCTGATCAAGACTCTTGAAACCCGAGTAGCTTCAACTGCAGAGGATGCTAAGAGTCAAGCGAGTGGAGCAATAGAGCTGGCCCAATTGGCCGATAGGAAAGAAATCGAAGTCCTTAAAACCAAGCTAGAACAAGCAAACTCAGTGATCCGAGAAGGTCGAGTGCAGTTGGGTCAGCAGAGGGATACCATCACACAGTTACAGGCTCAGCTAGAGGTCGCAGGCAACAATGTGATCGACATCGAGATTGTTAAATCCCGGGCAATCGACATTTGGAGCAGGATCTTTCCTGCTCAACAAAGTCTGCTAAACAAAGTAGGGGAATTTCAAGGAGATTGCCTATTAATGCAGCAGATTTCTGAGAATCTGATTGTCGAGGAAAGAAACGCAGAAGCCGCTCGGATCGCCTTCCAAGAAGCAGTGATAGTCACCAACAATAGGTTTTCAGCAGGGTCTCCCGGGCTCACCATTGCTGAACAGACTAGGGGAAATATTTTGTTAAAAAATTGGGAGCATGATATTACTCTAAGCAAGGAGCATGCTCAAAAAGTGACAAATTCACTAGAAGAAATTTTCAAATCGATAAATGGTGAACTGTTGGGGATGGAAAGTGGGGGTGACATAGAGACGCTAAGGCAAATGAATTTAGAGCAGATCTCCCTCGACATGAAGGAGAAAAATGAGAGAAATGTGGCAGATATCTCTAAGATAGACAAGGTAGACATGGCTCAAATTGATGAACATTTGATTCAGCCCAGCACACAACTCGGCGCCCTTGATATGGTTGATGCATATATGGGGAATAGACTTCAACAATTAGCCCGAGAGTGCTACTTTGCCGAAGCCAGTTGTCGAGCAGAGCCGTCTCAGCTCGTATCCCAATTCCTGGACAGATGTAGGATATGCACTGAGTCTATGCAAAGACAAGCACCTGGCCCTTTTTGAAAATAAAGTAGAAGAGATGGGGTGTCTTCGCTCCTCACAGCTGCCAAGCGGAACTTTCACAACTTGTATCCAATTTATGGACATATGTATAATATGCACTAAGTCACGTAGAGGCAGGCAGCTGGCACCTTTTTGAAAATAGGAGTAGGAAAGGGCAAAGTTGTATAAATAGATCACCAAAAGAAGAACCAAGGGCTGGACTTTTGGGCAAACATTGTAATGTATTTTTGCATTGGAGAAGTTAATACAGAAAACTGGAAGATTCCTGATTCTGTCACGACTGTGTTGCAAGTTTGTTTCGTTATGTTCTTTGTTTTTTTTCATTTTGCTCTACATAATTGATGTGTATCACTATAATTTAGTACGACCACTACTATAGTGAAGGGATTTCATCTTTCTGTAATTGTGTCTTGTCTTTCCTCTGCACCAGCTATCAGCGGGTGTAAGACCAATTTGCATTTACAAAATTTTATATTCAGTTACACTATGTCAATTATTTCTATGTCAATTTCTTCTACTGTGTATGTGTGATTTTCTGTAGACAGGAACCTTACGTTATCCACAGCTAAATGTTTTTCTCTCATTCCATACCTTTTATTGAAAGGAATACAGTTACGGGAAAGGGCCTCCAGTTTGCATGCCCATTTTCTCCTTCATGCAAAAATACCAATTAGAAAACCAAATTTAAACAACGTTAAAATCTCTTCCTAGATCGTTTCCATTCTAGTACTGTTCCTTAAATGACTGTCCCTGCAGTAACTCAACCTAATATTCAACCCAGACTCCCTAATCAAACACATATTGCTTTAAATCTATTTGATACAATTCTTAAAACTGCTAACACCCGGGAAGAATTAGAACGTTCATGGGCAGCCATTGAGCAAGATATTACCACCCAGGAACAGTTGGAAGCTAGACAACGAGAATGCAGAAATCTGCTCTAGTTTCTCATACCGAAGGTTAGTATAATCCTGTATCAACCTTTTGTATACTTTCGGATGCCTTGACACTGTACTTTAAAGCCTTAGGTACAGACTCAGGAACAACACCCCCAAGGAGGTAGCTTCTCTAATGTCCTTGTGACTCCATTAACCCAATAGTAAAGGCACCAATCATTGATTTGCTACATTGGAGAAATAAAATATTGCATTGGGAAACATTATTTTTCGGCCAGTTTTACTTCTTGCAAAGTGGATTGTTTTCCTTGTGCCTTGGGCACCTCACAACCACTAGGGCGTCCCCATATATGGGGTACTTATTTCTTTTGTTACAAAACTTCATCTTCATCCATTAGGGCTGCATAAACCCTAACTTACTTGCTTTAATAACTCTCTTATCAATCATTAGAATTTGCTCAAAGTTTTCACACTTACTCTCCTTGGACTAGCGCACTTTTTGGCAAAGTTTGAGGGTATTTCAATGGATAATTTTCTTGCTGTAATACATTGAATGTTACAGCCATAAGGATGATATAATTTTCTACAGACTATTGTTTACAACAACCTTATCTTTTGTGCTAAAATATTGGCTTTTTCATCTTGAGTTTAGCTAGTCTTTATCTTGTATTTTCTACTTGATCTCGAACACTTATCGAGCAACTTCTAGTACCATTTGCTTGCTGATATATACTATTATTTACTGATGCAAATCAGGGACATCAAGCTTAACTTTCTTATCCAACTAACATCTATCATTGCAAGGTGTATTTTTTTGTGTCTCAGGCAGGTACAAACATCCAGAGAAGTACTATATCTGTGGGGCAACTATTAATTGAACTTGCAAGGCATCTCTCCCTACCTTTTATTCCATTTAGAATTGACCTCTAGGGACTTCATTTCTACTTCCCTCCATCTCCATCTCAATCTCCCTAGGGTCACCGAGATCATTTCCTTAGATGACCTATTCAACCTTGAAGTATGAGACCTACATCGAGGTGACATTGAGTGTAGGATTCCCAAGTTGTAGCACTTGTTTCATGGTTGGGTCAGGCTTTGCCCAAACTACAACTTGCGCTATAACAAATCCCTAACTTGTGGGTGTGATGCCCCAACACAAGCCCACAAAGTGCATCAACAAACCCACAAAGCCTCACACACATGAGAATACTCCTGACCCTACCAAAACATCAACATGATGAGTTAGCTCTTCGCAGAGTTACAAAAGTCAATTAGAAACAGTATGAATTTACAGTCAGGCGATGTGTGCATGGTGCCTTGAAGTGAAAGAAACGAAGGTGCAAAGATGGCAAGACATTAGAGTTGGTTCAAACTGGTTGCATTCAAAATTTGCCACTTAGATTTATTTCTGAAGTGGGAAAATGGACCCAACCTTGTATCGTAACGAAGGTCTTACAAGTTTGTGTAGCTACAGATGGTGATTGAAATAAGTTCATGAAGAGAGTCGGTGGCTTGGGAAAGTCCAGGTCCAAGAAAATAGAATTGAACCATGGGTGCAACCAAGGAGGCCGTGGAAATGTATGGTTGGTTTTGAGTTCTTGCATTTCCCAAGTGTTGCAGTGAGTTCTTTGAAGGGAAGCCATATGGCTTGGTGGTTGAAGTGTAATCTATTTCCGTGGCCAGAACCGATAGACTTGAGGGTGACTCAAGTGGGGTAGATTTGAAGAAGTCTTGTAGCAGTTTGGGATGTCTTGATTGGGAGAATGTGTAGAGAGATTTCGGCGACCTGCTTGAACGAATTCTATGGTGGACTTAGGAAATTTGCATGCAGTCGTTGAGGTGGCTTGAGGAAGTTTCCTAACTCTTCAATGAGGCACATTGGATAGGTCGTTGTGGTGAAGCAAGCAATGAGGTATGGATGTGTCAAGTTTGAGAGGATGGATGAGGCACCTTGGTGCTTGGTTCCTTAGCCAGATTCGTTGGGTCATCCGATGAATTGATAGTCATGATGACAGTGCCAGAGTTTGAATGCTTGTAGCAGGTGCAAGGCAGTTTTGTTCTAGGAGATGGATGGAGTCAACAAAAAAGTTGAATACGAATTGTTAGCAGTCAAATTAAATGGGCAAAACGTAAACCAAGTGATTTGGGTGGTGTTCGCTCACCTTTGGTATGGGACATTGGATTAGGCTGAGCATACCTTGGTGACTTGTAGATGATTGTGTGATGACTCAAAGCTCTGGTGGGGTCATTGGTTTAGACTAGCAAAAGTATTTGTTCGAACATGCCTAAGACATGGAAGTTCTTCGAGGTGACTCATTCTACTTGGATCACTTTGGATAGTTCGTTGGACATTTGAGGAGTGTGAGTGTGTTGGCCACACTCATCGTAGATGTTGAGTTGTAGAGAGGTGACTTGACATAAGAAGATGAGTTGAGGACTAGCCTTAGTTTGGAGGATTATGCAAACTGACAGATTGCAACATGAAGAAATTACTTGGGCATGCATGTTTCTTTTGTCTTGGGGCAACATGGTTGAGGGTGAAGCCTAACCCTTCCAAGGCATAGAGAGGTAGAGATAAGAACATGGACATGTGATGAAGTAGTGAGGAAAATGAAGTCTGGATGTGTAGTTGTTGATGTAGATGGGGCATTTCATATTCGAAGATGTAGACGAAGATGGGGATAATTCTACCAAGGAAGCCAAACTTGTGGACTTGATCGTAGTTTGAGTCACAAGGGAATAGTTGGTTGGACATGTAGATGCATGATGATTTCCCTTGACTCTTTGCAGACTTGGATGTGATGTAGACTGTGTGCAATGGATTGGCTAACTGTGTGCAACGGATTGGATAATTGTGCCATGAGGTGGGCAGTGGAGTCAAGTTGTCATGGATGCCTTTGTTTTGGGGTGAATTCATAGTGCAACGAGGTGAGGGGCGACCTTTCCTTGGTATGAGATTGTGGAATTATAGAAGGAAGTCAAAGTAGATATGCATCTGTAGGTTCAAAGTGCAACAGTTGGACATTGTGGAAGATCTCCTTGATGAAGATCATATGATGGTAACAATAGTGAGGCAAGGGTGGACACTTGCCTTTGTCTTTGGATTTGGATGGAGTGATGGAGATGCGACAAAAAATAATAACTTTGAGAATGAGGAAATTCATTCTCATGAGTTGGGCACAATGATTGAACTAGCTACCCAATCAATCCAAGGAACGGGGGAATCATGTGTGTGGAGACATGGTAGAGTTGGTTGAGGTACAGGTGCAACAACAAGATCACAGGAGTTCAACACTTAGGCAAAATTTTGAAGTAAAGTGGGTAGTATTCAGTTGTAGCAGGCAGTGACAACAAAAACAAAACTGGATAACAACAAGGTAGCAACGTCGCAATGAGATAGTGCAACAGAGTTGGGTGACTTTCATCCTCAGTGTTGGGTGAAGTGACCGTATTGACTTAGGTAACATATTGTGCAGAGTTGGGTGCATTACAATTTGGTTTGTGGAAACTTGGGTATTCTGCTTTGACATAATTTGGAGTTTTCGACTGGCCCAAAACTTGGGGTTTCCAACAGACTTAGTTGCAGCGGGGGAATGAGTTCAAACAGATAGTTGGAGATCACAAACTTTGTAGATGTTGTCAGGGATGAAAACGACTTGAGGTGGGGTAGTGTGTAAGGTATTTGGATGGAAGGGTGTGGAGACCTTTTCCAAAGTCCTCAAGGAGACAAAACTTGGGCTTGCTCTGGCACCCAAGATTCACACTAGTTGGGAGAGTGGGTGTCTTAGGCATGTGAACGCGCCAAGCGGCTTGCCCAAGTATGAAGTGACCAAGAGAAGGGGCACACTGAAGAGGTTGGGGTGCATCGACATGAGGAGTGCACCAATATTGGGATGCAAAAATCCTAAGGGATGTGTCGATTGATGGGTGCACTAGGTCCATGAAGGGGCACGATGATTTGTTTATGCGCATTGGTCGGCTAAGGGGCGCGACACACTTAAAAAACGTGACGGTTCACAATGGCAACCTTTGGAGTCCATATAAGAGAACAAGGATGCACAACCAAGGAAGGAAGATTTGAAGAAGAGGAGAGAAATATCAAATATGCGATTCCAAGGCAGACTTAGATGAAGAGGGGCGAGCTCCCTCAAGGAGCCAAGTCGCTCCACATGGGAGGACTTGTGTGATCCAGGGGTTCAAATTTTGCTCAAAATTCAAAGTTCTCAGAATCACTTCAAATCGAACGGGTGCGTAGGCCTCGTCATCATGAACCCAACACAACTCGTTTGGGTTCAAACAGATGTCGGATGAGAGAGATATCACGTTCTATTCAAATCGTCAAACAGGGAAAAAAATGTGCTGACTGTACAATCCGTACAGATGTTGACGTGGAAGGTGTTGCTTGGCAGTTGGATGACGAATCGTTTCTTGATACATGGCATGTTTGTGGCGAATGGAATGGTGACACGTGGCCCAATCAATGGCCTCCACGTGTCACCTGGACAGTGGTTTAAAACTTATGTAGTTGGCAGGACTCGACCCCGCAACCTCCGGGCAAGGGGAAGAACTTTGGGAAGGGCCGCCCAACTGGCGCGCCCACCTATGGTTCTTAATATATATGTGGGATTTAAATTATTTGAATTGAAAATGTTTTGAAATGGGGTGCGGTCCAGGCCGGGGCTAAGCCTTGGCCCCCGGTCATATATATATGCCATGTAATCACCGGTGTGCATGGATTCTGATCTGTTACCATATGTTTTAAACCTTTGGCCCCTATTTATATATGCGTGCGGTCACATGGTGACCCATATGTCCACGGGTTTTGGCGGTTAGGGGCTAGGCGCTCCCTAATCGTTCTACAGTTCGCACCGTTTTGCGGTTGCACCCGGTGCTAGGTTTTCACACAAATATGCTCGTCGGGGCTAGGTTGAGAAGACGAAGGTGCATTTTGGCGAGCCAGAGACAACAAGTTTGAAGGGGAACTTCCAGGAAGCCTATCTTCTTCAATTTTTGGCCAAACGAGGTGCCGAAAAAGCCCAGCTCGGGATTTTTGGACGTTCTGAAGCCATTGGAGCCATCTATTTGGCATTTTGAGCATCGTAAAGCACATATTTTAGCAATTTGAGAAAATAATACAAAAGATCCATTGGAAGCTGGACCAGGAGATGTAACCCAAGAGAGGGGTGAACTCCTTTATCATTTGCTGTGTTATGTGTTTTCTGTTCACTGTTATTTTCTGTTGATTATATGCATCTTGAATGTGTAATTTCCATAAAAGTTGTGTTTGCAAAATTGATCCATTTGCATAAGAACACTTGAATTAAAACTTGCAAATATTTTCAAGAATACAAGTCTTTATCATTTTCAGATCATTGTGCTACCTTGAGGCGATTCTGTGGATAAAGTTGGGGCAACCTTCTTTTGGGATGAGTTTGGGGGAAGTCTTGTCACAGGTCTGTAAAAGGCATGCTAGAAGACAAAATCACAAGTCTTTGCGAAGTCTTGCAACATAGAAGAGATGGTGAGTCTGTGGTGGATGCACGTTCGGGGTGCTCCTCAGAAGTTGCAAAATATGTTACGATGGACGAGTCTTGGTGTGATGAATCTGTGTATGAGTGTCTTGGTGAGGTGAGGTGAGTCGTGGGACTCTACCAAGTTGTATACTGAGCCGATAGTGCTCATATTGTAACAATTTTGCAATAATAAGACTTAGCCGAGTGTTAGGCACAGTTTGTGCAGCCCACACTATATCTCTGTTTCTCTTGTTTGTTTCGCACATGTTCTCTTCGTTTAATGGATGTATGCTTATATATGACTAAGTGTTAAGTTGTTAACAATTTTCTAAGTATATAGGAGTTGCACTAGAGTGGGAGTGTGACTTTTTGGTAGCCTAGAACATAGTATGGGTATGCTCTAGGTGAAGAGGCTTAGCGCGGACGAAGTATCCTTGGTGTTTCCAAGCAACCAAGTGAGAAACGTCGCAGTGTTGCATGCCCTAAAAAGGTACACGATCACAAGATTCAACTAGGTACAATGTGGGGACATGACACTTAGGATCTGTATCAATCAAATCGTTGAACGGAAAGAGTCCCTTGTCCCACAAACAAGAGGATCTCATACACCTGTTTGATGTTTGGCTTGACCGTAACCTTAAAAATATATTATTATTATAAACTTCTTTCACCTTAAAATTAAGTATTTAAGCATTAAAATTCTTTTAGTAAATTTAATCAAATAATATCAATTTTATTAAATAACCTACTCAATTTTAAAAGAAGTTGTTTTTAATATCCTTATATATATAACTTCTTTCTTTTATTACTTTATTATTGAATGAAATATGAATTCTATCAAATTTATCCATTTTTAAAGATGGTTTAAATATATTTTATATTTTAAAATTTAGGTTTTATTTATAATATAAAATCATTATAATGTATTATTCACATCGACCTTAAATATTAAAAGAGACCAATTATTCCAAAAATTTCATAGGTTTTATAGCTGGTGTTTATGCATCTATTTTCTTGAGATACTTATTTAATTTTCTTGGATTTCCTTTAAACACTTTATTTTTTTAAAAGCTTGTTTCCCATGTGAATTAATCAAATTAAGTAAGGTGATCATTACTATACAAATATTAATAATTATAAATAGTTTATTAAGCATATAAAATAACGAAATTTAAATCTAAATCTCTTAATATTTAAAAATTTTAGAAAAAAAATGAAATTTAAATCTAAATCTTTCGATATTTAAAAAATTTAGAATTAAGTTTAAGATTAAATGATTCTATGTTATTTTTTATTTTTTAAATGAATTTATTTTTAACTTAAACCCTTAAAATATTAAAATTTTTCATACTTAAATAACACAACATCTCATCCACCTAGGTTATAACAATAGTTATGCAGTTAAACTAAATTGAACAAGGCAGTGTGACAACGTAGTCCCTGCCAACAAGGTTAGAAAGCAAATTGTGGAAAATGGGGTCGAACTGTAAATGAAACGAAGTGTTTGGTGCAAAATGTATATGACAGAAATGTTGTGTGAAACATGTATATCACGAAACATGGGGCAAAAGTAAATGATGCTTGGCAAGCAGAGCACCATCTATTTTTTGAAAGTATATAACAAACATTTATTTTTTGAAAGTATATAACAAACTACAAATTTGTTGAAAGTGGAAGAATAAATTTTGAAATTTAAATGCATTTGCCATATGGATTGGTGAAAGATAAAAATATACGAAGACATAAAATTAAAAGGAGATAAGAAATATAAAAATTTAAATGCATTTGTAAATGAGACTTGCATTGTAGAGCACCATTTATTTTGAAATATATAAAAAAATAAAAGTCTCTAACATAAAAAAAAGTATGAGAAAGACATTTGTCATACAGACTGGTGAAAGATAAGAATGTATGAAACATAAATTTAAAATGAGATAAGAAAACATTTTTATTTGAAATATGTCAAAAAATAAAATTTTGTTACATACGACTGGAAATTTTGAAATATAAAAAAAAATTAAAGTTTGTTACATATAAATCAGAATTTCAATGCCTTTGTCATGTAGACTTGGATTGGGGTTCCCGCGGACCATTACAAAAATATGTACAAGAAACAGGATTGTGGAAAGAAGATAGAGTGCAATACCTACAAAATAAATAAATGGAAAGGTATAAGTGTTTGCCTGTACATCTCTATTTAAGAAACTGGAATAATTGGGTTGATAAACAAAACATGATGCGATCAATATTTTTATAGTGAGGGTACATATGAGCCCTTTGGCTATTTGCTTGTGGCTGTCGTTTCATTGATGTCGCTGACGACTGCGGTTTCAAGGATGTCCTTGACGACTATTGGAATGCTGGCAACTGCTTGTTACCTTTCGTCGGCAGCCTGTTTCAATTGCCTTTCGAGCCATTCTTCAATGTAGCTTCTCATTGGGGCGACGTTGATCTCATTCCGGATTTTTATGTTGAAAAGATCGTTTTCTTATTCTCGGAGGTCGATAGAAAGATTAGAGAGAGCCTAATGAATTTCCTTGTTTTGTACTACATATTTGACTAGCTAGTCGTGGACGTGAGCTTGATCAAATTGAAGGATGCTGTAATTTTTTTTCAGAGACACGGCCTTAAACATAACAACCTGTTTATCAAACTCTTGCCTGGTTAAGGACAAGGAGTTTGCGATTAAGTCGCGGTCTTGGAAGTCGTTGGTTTTCCTGGCTAAGTCTATATTTGACAACCTTGTGAATAATTTATCTTTGTTCGATATGGCTTGTTCACATGACTAAACGATGAGATGCAGGTTCTTCACATTTTCTTTCCAACATGCATTCAATTGACTGATCCAATTTTTGGATGAAAGATCTTCTTCTCTTCTTTTTGTTTCTGTCATATTTTTGACAATCTTGCCAAAAGGAATGACCGTTTTTAAAAAGAATTTTTCTTCATCTTTTAGCTTGGCCTGCAAATGCTCGAGCAAACTATGTGCCCTATTTCCGAGGGAAGTGATGGTTTTGCGATATTTTCCATGCCTCGGTAACCAATTCCATTCGTTTTTTGGTATTATTCTCCACATATCCTTTACTGGATGCGAGCAGGGTGGAGGATGCTTTTATGTTGGCTGCAGGGGTGCTAGGCGTGGCTATTGCCAAAGGATTGACAAGCAATGGCATAGGAATGAAAGCGTCTTCCAATTCCTTGACCCGGTCCTTCAGTCTAGAATTCTCGGTCTCGATTCCTCCAATGGAATCATGAAGTGCTTCTTCGCTCGTAGTGTGAAGTTGATAGATTTGGGACGACCGCATGTTGGCAAGGTCAATATCTGAACGAGATTTTCCTTTCTTATTTTTAACATCTGTTTTCTCAATTATCAATTTTTTGGACTAGCTATAAAAAACAACACTCTGGAACATGAAGGATTCATCTTCATCAAAATTTTCGGTAATGGATATGTCCATTGGATCGCTATGGTGGATGGTGTCTCCGGGCTGATCAAGGAAGCACATCATGCTATCCAGACTAGTGTCAAGTTCCATGTTCTCACTCTGAATTTCCAGCTCTTCCGCCTGCCCCACATTTTTTTTCTCTTCTTCTCTATTGGAAGCTTGTGAGAACTATTCGTTTTAGAGTGAGAAGGGTCGTTATCTACTCCTCCGTTTGAAGAACTCTAAGTTTCTTTGTTGCTGTGGTGGGCCGTTGGAGCGATGCTTCGAGATGCCGTACTTTTTGGAGTGGTATTTGCGGATTTAACACTCTTGTCATTGGGGTATCTCCCCTGTTGCGTGTACAATTTAGTGCAACTTTGCACTGTGTCTATGTCGTCGACATTAGAGGCAGGACCGTTTTCGACATTGTCTCTGTTTTTGGACAGGTGTTTTTTTTTAAAGAATCGTCGAGGCCAAGTGTTTGTAGATGTTGTCGAAAAATATTATAGGGGTCAAACCCTCTTATGATTTCAACATATATGAAGTTGGAGATGGTAGAATGTGTTGCAAAATCGTCAATTTTGTTGACGTTTTTCAACACAAACTCCCCTACTTTCCAAGGCAGAGGAATGAACTATTTTTTTTTCTTCCTTTGGAACAGATGGAACCAGTAGCTGTATTGACGTGCTACTTCTGCAACAAACATTCTGTTCGTAATGTGACATGGAAGGAGAGCAAACTGTTCTGTGGAGCCAAAAATTCTTATGACAATGTAATTATCCAAATGTTTGAGTGTTCCCTTCTTGTCCAAAAAACTAGTTTCCTGTTCAGATATGTGGGGAGCATCTTCTCCTAACAAAAAAACTTTGAAAACAGACACGAAGACATTAAAAACCTCATAAAAATAGTGGGAAGACTTGTGCTTCCATAAGGCCTGGTACCAGAACGTTACTGGGTGGAATTCACAGTTGACATTCTTGGACAGAGACAGTTATGGAAACCGACAAGAATGCACTATTGCAAAAACTAAATAGGATGACATATAAAATTTCTTTTCCCTTTTGTAGCTTGACATTTGGGAACAAATTTCATGGGAAATTAACCTGCCCCAATAAAAAATGGCTTGTTCGTTGACTATGAAATACAAAATATAAAGAGCCATCTGGGAAACAGTTTCCGTGGACTCCTGTCCCGTTATTCTTATAAAAAACCAGGCAATTTCGTGGAATGGATTTCTAAATGAACCAACCTGCATGCTTGTAATATCTTCAGGAACTAGAAGCGAGTTTTCCAAAAAATGGGGCAAGAGGTTCAACCTGTTATTATGCTGTGCTAGGAATTGTTTGCAATCTTTTCCTCTGAACGTCAATGTTGGCTTCGACAATTTTAGCATCTGGCGGAATACCTGAGGTGAAAAAGAAACATATGACCGGTCTCGCAGTGGAATAATTCTTTTCTCGGAAATAAATTTATCGATGCACCATTAGACCAGGTCCTTACAGTAAAAAAATTTAGGGACACAACCTGCATGAGCAATCTCGGAGGTCCAAATTACTTGGTTCTCTACGACAGAGCTTGAGTAATAAGAATATGCCTTGGACCACTGGAATTTCTGGTCCTTGCGCCCAAAGATGTTGACTGTATCTCCATAGAACTTTTGTCGAGCTGATGCCATAGGTTTATGAGAACATTGGTTTGCTATAGATGATGGTTTAAATGAACAGTTAGAGCCGATAATGTAACTCTCCACTAAATCTTGGTTAAATTCTTATGAATGGGAAAGCTCCTCGAGCCTTTCACTGATTAATGACAATATGAATGGGTGGTGCATGATGAAATGTTAGCAGTAAAGATTATTTATTGCATATTTAGAAATGTGAAGGTGGCGGGTACGACGAAGAGAAATTAAGGATTGGAGGTTTCCTGAACGTGCGAAGGCCACGACGTGCGAACACGAGTTCATGATTTTGAAATCAACACTCGGAAGGGATAATATAATTCCCCCGCAAATTTTGGTTTAATGCGCATCAATACGAGATCTCCTTGAGCCTTTTGCCCATCAATGAAAATTTATACAGTTCCTGCATGATGACCTGTTAGAATTAAATGCCAACAATTCCATATTTAGAAACAATATATATATATATATATATATATATAATATTTTTTTTCTTTTATTATAGACAAGTGCGAAGGTGTTGGAGACGACGAAGAGCAAGGAAATAATGGCAAGCTCTGAAAAGCGGTCGGACGAGATTCAAAAAAGGGTTATGAGGATACTCAAGACAACCGAGTGTTGCATGGTCAAATTTCATTTATCGGAATTTTTGAGTGCAAAATGTGTAAAACGAAAGAGATCATGATGGGGTAGTTCAGCGACCGGTTTGTATATTTGCGGAATTTCGGCAAAGTGGCTAACTATGGAATAGGGAAATTGCTAATTGCATGCCTAGAAATCAGATCTTATATATAATTGGCAACTGCTAATTGCAAAGGGGCGTGGGCACAGGAAACAACGACTAGGAACTGAATATTTCTTCAACCTGCCAAATCGACGATCGATCAAAGAAATTTGAAGAAATGGCGAAGTATGGAAAGTGTACAGACGAGCTTCAAAAGGGTGTGACAATAGTTCCACAAAATATGCGAGGACCCGACGATTAAATTGCATTTCTCGAAAGTTTTTAGTGCAAAATGTATACCACGGAAGAGGGCATGATAGGTGGACCGTAATACAAAAGAGGGTATGATGTAAGGCCGGTTGAAAATATGTATATTGCGGAAGTGACGGTACTGTTCGCAGGCCATGGAACAACAAAAGTCCAGTCTAGAGCTCGCCTACCGGGAATTTGCGGTCGGAGAAATTTCTGGGTATGGAATGGGGAAGCGTTCAGTCAGTGTCGCGATAAAAGAGAACGAGTGGAAGTGTGAACTAGAAATACGATCCGTGAGTTTACTTGGTTCTTGCTTGTTTGTTTCGTCTATCAATTTGTATATCACGAAACTCCGAGGCATTCTATTAGTGAGCCAACCGGCAAGTCCGGTTGTCAATTTGTATAGTGTGGAACTGTGGGTGCTATTTGAAGGACATGGAACTACAAAGGAAATGATTTGCCCTTTAATATAGCTTCTATGCTGCAAATGTGGTAGGCTCAATTTAAAGAAAGGGGAAACGTTCATTTGAAACGCATGAATCCGACAAGCTGCACAACTAGGTATTTTCGGGAAAAAAACGATTAAGTAACCAGGAAGAGAAACTACAAGGAATAAAAGAGTGGGAAAATAGAAAGGTGGAAGGCAGTTTTCGTAAGTACGAATTGGTTTCAAAGAAGCCCCATTGTTGTAAAACCATCATTTTCTACTAATCGCCAACAAATGCATTGTTGAATATTAGATTTTATTGCAAAGTGTGCGTGTAAGTATGTTCTTGATACATTCTTCCATGACTGCAACATATTAACTTAACTACTAAACTTCATTTTCTACTAGTTGACAACAAATGCTTTGTTGAAGATTAGATTTTATTGGAACGTGTGGGTGTAACTGTGTTCTTGATACATTGTTCCATGAATGGAACATATTAACTCAAGTATTAAAGTTCTTGCATTATGGGTTGTTAGCATTAAAACTTAATAACGATTTTGTTGCAACATTGTACACTAGTATTGCTATGTTCTATCTGCATTATGAATAGAATTAAACGTTGGTTTGAAACAATGTAATCCATTTTTTGTTGGCATAAAAGGCTGGTGGATTGACACAGTACATTGTCATATAATTGTTAGATGTTCCATCTTAGAAACAATAACCTAAGTAAACACAATATCAAAGAAGTACGAGAGCACCGAACCATGCCAATGAGAACATGCGTTAAATCTAGAAAAGAAGCAACAAGGAAGAGTCGAAGGCAAATTTTTTAATAGCAAATCCATGTAAAAAAATAAGAAAAACACCCAGTATTGTACATCTATCCTTAGAAATTGGACCCACTTTTTTGGGCCAAAACATTGAACGTATCTGCGACAAACACAGGCACGAGATCCGCAGTATGCAATATCCTCGCAGTTTTCTCCTTGATGAATCATCCTGTGTTGAAATTGATAGTTTTCAGAAGCTTCCCATGAGGAAGAAGAGGAAAAACGTTGCAGGGAAAATGGAATAGCCCTTAGCTGAAACCGCCTTTGCATAGTCCAAGAAAATTCAGGAGCACAGGTTGCATGTGCAATTCCAGAGGCCCAAATTAGTCCATTCTGGGCGGAAGGAGATGACTAGTAGAAAAATGCCTTGCAACAGTGAGAGTTTTGGACCTGATTCCCAAAGATGTTAACCAATAATTTTTTGGCTTGAAATATATCTCTAGGAGCATCAACATATCATTGCTTTACAGTGAAACTCTTCCACCCAGAACGAATTAATTTGGAATTATGGAATTCCTACTTTCGCGCTGCAAAGTGGCTATTTTGTTTACCGTTGGTTTCTTTTCTGAAACTCCTTTTGGTGTTGTCAGGACCACCATCACTGAGCTGTGAAGTTCCATCCATTATGGTTGATTTTAATTTGGGCACATGAGTGGGAAGATTCTCTACATTGCCATCATCCATTGCCATATCATCGACCATCAGATCATCTTCTTCCGACTCAAAATTCATGACATCAACTTGTGCATCAACCATGAATGCAACTGGGCAGGTTCTTTGAGCAAGCAGGGTTGCCTTGGAATTCTTTGGCTTGAAATATATCTCTCGATGTACCAGGGGACCATCTGCTTTTTGGCTCCTGCACGGAGGGAGTTGATTAGTAAGAATATGCCCTGGAATAATGGAACCTCTAGCCATTATGCCCCAATGTGTTTACTGTGGCTAGAAAAAACTGCTGCCACAAGTTATTAAGAATTTCCGTTTGCCCGAGACGATGTTTGAAATGAAAATCGAGGAGGGATAATATAACCCTCCGCAAATTATGGTTTAATGCGTATCAATGGAATATCTTCTCGAGCCTTTCGCAGATCAATGTCAATCTCTAGGGTTCATGCATAATAAGCTGTCACCATCACAACTCACTAATTGCACAATTAGAAAAAAGTGCGAAGGTCGCGGTGACGACAAAGAGAGATTAAGAATTATAAATTTCTTAAAAGCGCCAACCCGCCGGTGCATAAAAAACAGATTGCATCGTGTTTGAAATGAATAATGGAAAGGATACCATACTTGTGCGCAAATCTTAGTTTAATTCGTAGAAATGAAAAATCTTCTCCGAACTTCCGGACATTAATAACAATCTTAACGGTTCCTACATGATGAACTACTAGCATTAAAGCTTAATTATTGCATATCTAGAAACAACTACAAAGGCAACGGTGATATAAAATTGCAGCGAAGCACCGACTAACCCGAGAAACCAATTCCAAGAAATACCTAAGTATGGAAAGCGACCAGGCGGGTTACAAAAGAAAAACGACAAAAGATATAGCCAAGAGACGTGAAGGGCCTGTTATCGCTCAGTTTGTAGTGTAGATCAAGTAGCTGAAGGGTAATGGTCAAACTGGTGTAATAGGAGCTTCCCCACCCACTGTCACCTCGATGGGAGGCTCTTTCTATTTAGGGTGGCTAAGCCCAAGGGAGACGTCCCTGGCAATCTGGGGTTTTGAAAGGAAAAGGCTTAAAGGATCAAGGCAAGTTTTCCCTTTCACATATTACCACCAAAAAGATAGTCAAAATAAAGAAACACCACAGAAGAGGCACCTGTTTGCGAGACAAGACAACAATAAAACTCATACATGCAGTAGTGGTTAATACTTCATTTATCAATGACTATCAATATTTAATATACATGAGCATAAATAACAATAATTATTGACGAAGTCAATAATTGCAATGATGACAATGGCTTATAATATTACTTCTCAATAAATACCAGAATGATATAGCATCCAATAGAAATGATTAATCCTTGAATTAACATAATGGATTAAATATCATTAAATGCTCATATATAACAGACTTGCTGCATCACTAGGCTAGAGATGACGTCAACTATTATTTAGGGTTAGTATAATAGACAAAGAGGTCAACGTTTTGCAAATAAGCCAATGAAATTTATGAATACACCAATGTCTATCATTAGATGACCTAGCCACAATGTTTTCTATCACCCAAAATCTCAATTAAGGCATGACGTCATCATCAATTTCCAGGTTAGTAGACGTTAGGGTTAGTTAGGGTTTCAAATTTAAGAGTTTTGAAAAGTTGTTTTGGCACAACAAGCTCAACGTTAGAGAGAAAGACCAATGCCTTAGGGTATAATGGATTCAAAAGCAAGGGCAAGATCTCGGGAGGATCTAAATCTAAAGACTAGAGAGTTAGGTTCTATGGTGCTGCAATGGCAGGGCCCTAGAATCAAAACCCTAAGGGGAGGAGGCTCATTCCGGTGTTGCTTAAGAAAGGCCTCATGCTCCTCCCTCTTTCTTCAAATATTCTTGGCAAAACGGCTAGCTTTAAAACACAAATATACGGGTGAAAAGTGTTGCAAGAGTAAGGCCCTTCAAACCCTAAAAAGTCAAAACCCTAGGTGTAGAATCAACCTGGCCTAGGACGTCTTCTTTCTTCAACTTATGTTTAAATGCTAACTCAGAAAAAGGATGATTAGTGTAGCAATGACTAGGCTAAATCCTCCTTAATCAATGGCTAAAACAAGTTTCTTAATCATGGGGACATATAGCAAGGACCTACTTGTGTGCTTGCTACCTAGGGTTTCAAGATTAAGCAATATAATAGCAATGTAACAATAAATGCGAGAGATTTAACCTACAACCATTCATTCAAGAAGTTTTGCATGAGAAACACACTTACAAATCATGAAGAGAGCTTATCAAACCCTAGTTGTAAACCTTCCAATGAGAGAAACACCATAAAAATGCCAAGAATGATCCTCCACAAGAGTTGCGCCTCACTTCCAAGAGAAATAATACCAAGACAAAAGACTAAAAAATGATCTCTCACAAGAGAGTGAGTTGTGTTATGTTAAAATGAGAGGCACCGTCCTCTATTTATATCATCCAAGTGACCTTTAATTTTAAAAATAGGTCATTAAAACAGTCGACAAGGCTGACCTTTAAAATTTACACTGTTTTTACATTAAATGCTAGAAAATGTCATAATATGAGATAAAAAAGGAGACATCAAGCCCCTCTGAGGGAGACGTTGGCCCTTTTTGGGCAAGCTCAGCGTCCAGGAAGCAGAACGTTGGCCCTTCTAGGGCTCCTCCAAGCTGCCAGACGTGCCAAATGACCCCAACATAGTGCCACATGCTCCAAAAAATGATGGCTCTGCAAATTCCCCCCGGTGGCTAACCAAAACCCATGAATACAAGATTGCTAACTCACCCCTCTAATCACCCCAACAATGGTCAAGTGGATTAGTGTAAGATCCAAGCAGTTATCAGAAATGAAAGGAACCTAATGCATATATAAGAAGGTTATAATGATCAAACATGACACATACCATGATACCTTGGACCAATTACCTCATGGAGCAAGAGTCCTCTCTGATGCAAGTCCAAGCCGATGGTGATGGAAGCTGCTGCTGCTGACATGACAAGTGTGGTGAAGGAGAAGAAGAATGGGCCCTCCAGAGCCATGATCAGGTCAATCCTGCTCTCGGTGCTCCATGTCTAGGACCTGTGGGCATCAAGACATGATCTCCTAGTTATCCCTAGATATCGGGGATAACATCTGGCTCCAACTCGGGGACATGTGCTCACCGTAGAGTGCATGAGAACCTCAACATCTCTGGCATAAACCTATAGACCTGATCACACTTGACAAGAAAGCATCAGTGACCAAAGGTGGGGTGGTATTGCCACCCCGCAAAATAATACATGTATACATATGGTAATCATAAATGCAGATAGAAAATGAAACTCTTACCTATACTTACCTGCTGGCTGCATGTTGGTATAGTTAAACAACCAATGAAGCCAATCCAGTAATGTTCCTTGATACCTGCCTCTATGCTTCATCATGAACCAAAATAGTGATAAGTCAAGCACAAAAATGTCACGAGTTACAATGTATATCATATCATCGGAAAGGTCAGAATCTAACTCATGGAGGCGGGTGGGAGGGATAAAATCCTGCCAAGTCCATCTCTGAGGAACGTGCTCAATCCACTTCAAGAAAGGGTCATGAAAAATGCAAGGTTTAGAAAACTGACTCAAAGGACCTGTAAATTGGTTACCTAGGACATCCTCACGCCTTGAAATCAAAGAAGGGATCGACAAAGATCTAGCAAATGACTAGCAAACTAAAAAGGGAAAGTTGAAAAACTGACTGAAACACACAGTACCCAACCAACCCTTGGAGTTAAGGGTCTGCCTAAAGGGAAATTCAACATTAAAAATATACTTCCCAAGCACACCTTTAATGAACATGCACGGTAAAGTAACAACATGTGGCTGGAGTGAAAAGCCATGAGAGACTTTCCTTAGGCAAACAATGTTCTCACTTGTATCAAAATCTGAGCAGATAGGTGATTGACAATCATCTTCACAAAATAAATCCAAATGCTCAGAAGAACATTCATCAAAGTCTTCAAGGTATGAACGAAAATCATAAGGTACTGGGTCATCCTTGGTCCTTTGGATGGTATGGGTAAAAACCTCATCTCCTTGTTGCTATTGGTCAAAAGTAACCTGTTGTGGTAATTGCAAGGGCAACGTCCAAATATGAACTTTTATGTCATAGATGGGATTTGTATCATAACTAAATGCATCCCACCTATGTCTCCCAACATGTATGAACTCGTCGAAATCAACTATGTCAATATCAATATCATAACATGGAGGAGTCAAAACATCCAATACTTCTCCACTCTCTGTGTCATAAGGCAAAGAACCATTTAAAAATTGGAAGGGGGAACAATGTACCTCGCTTAATCCTTCCTGTGCAAGAGCTTCAAGTATTTGGATAGCATCATCAGGTGGAAGATCTGCCTCTACATCTTCAATCTTGAGACATAGGGAATCTAGCTCGTCCAAGGGTTCCACTCCTTCTTCATTCTCTGAGTCATAGAACAAGGTATCATCAAAAGAATCAAAGTGACTTACCTCATTCTCTTCATATTGTGCAGGAGTGACAGGATCTTGGAGAGCTTCATCAGACTGAGGAGCGATCACTGGTGCTTCATCCTCATAATTCACATTTCTGGTTACATTTTCGTTGCATTTCATTGGATCATGGGAGAGGTCTTGCTCCTCTTCAAGGGGTTGATAATGGTCTTCATAAACCTCGTCTCTTATATCAGATGATTCTTGGTATTGATCATGATAAGCTCTCACGAGATCATCTACAATTTCAGTGGTGAAGCCTTTGTGGTGTAAGGTTACCATGAGGTTTTGAAGGACATCTTCATACATTTGGAAATCTGGCTTAGTAAGGTCTATAAACTTATTGATGAGGTGTATGAAAGATGATATGCCCCTGTCCTTGCAACAACTCTTAAAATTCTTTTGTAAGTAGGATGGCAAAGTGAGTAAGAAAAACTTTATAAGAGCATCCTCTCCTCCCAACCTTATCTCGCTCAAATGCTCCAAAAAATTTACTATGTGAGGAGCTGGGAGCCCCAAAAATGTTGGAGAGTTGTCTAGCCATTTATTATCAAAGTAATTTGGGTATCCTTGAAAACTTCTGAAATCAATACTTGGATACATTTGTTCCCAGTATGCCATAATCCCATAACTTGAAAATATCACAGAAGGTAATGTGGCACCCTAAGGAAAATTTAGTGGAGTCGCCAGATAGTTTTCCTGAAACTACCAAAGAATAGGGAGAAAAAGGTCTAGTGGAGTCGCCAGGTAAGCTTGTAAGAGAAAGATATTTGAGGCAAGAATTACCAAAAGATTTGTCGTTGAGGAAGATTGACTCAGTGTTCCCCGGCAACGACGCCAAAATGTTATCGCTCAGTTTGTAGTTTAGATCAAGTAGCTGGAGGGTAATGGTCAAACTGGCGTAACAAGAGCTTCCCCACCCACTGTCACCTCGATGGGGGGATCTTTCTATTTAGGGTGGCTAAGCCCAAGGGAGACGTCCCTGGCAATCTGGGGGTTTGAAAGGCAAAGGCTTAAAGGATCAAGGCAAGTTTTCCCCTTCACAGATTACCGCCAAAAAGATAGTCAAAATGAAGAAACACCACAGAAGAGGCACCTGTTTGCGAGACAAGACAACAATAAAAATCATACATGCAGTAGTGGTTAATACTTCATTTATCAATGACTATCAATATTTAATATACATGAGCATAAATAACAGTAATTCTTGACGAAGACAATGATTGCAATGATGACAATGGCTTATAATATTACTTCTCAATAAATACCAGAATGATATAGCATCCAATAGAAATGATTAATCCTTGAATTAACATAATGCATTAAATATCATTAAATGCTCATAGATAACAGACTTGCTGCGTCACTAGGCTAGAGATGACGTCAACTATTATTTAGGGTTAGTATAATAGACAAAGAGGTCAATGTTTTGCAAATAAGCCAATGAAATTTATCAATACATCAATGTCTATCATTAGATGACCTAGCCACAATGTTTTCTATCAACCAAAATCTCAATTAAGGCATGATGTCATCATCAATTTACAGGTTAGTAGACGTTAGGGTTAGTTAGGGTTTCAAATTTAAGAGTTTTGAAAAGTTGTTTTGGCACAACAAGATCAACGTTGGAGAGAAAGACCAATGCCTTAGGGTATAATGGAGTCAAAAGCAAGGGAAAGATCTCGGGAGGATCTAAATCTAAAGACTAGAGAGTTAGGTTCTATGGTGCTGCAATGGCAGGACCCTAGAATCAAAACCCTAAGGGGAGGAGGCTCATTCCGGTGTTGCTTAAGCAAGGCCTCATGCTCCTCCCTCTTTCTTCAAATATTCTTGGCAAAACGGCTAGCTTTAAAACACAAATCTAAGGGTGAAAAGTGTTGCAAGAGCAAGGCCCTTCAAACCCTAAAAAGTCAAAACCCTAGGTGTAGAATCAACTAGGCCTAGGACATCTTCTTTCTTCAACTTATGTTTAAATGCTAACTCAGAAAAATGATGATTAGTGTAACAATGACTAGGCTAAATCCTCCTTCATCAATGGCTAAAACAAGTTTCTCAATCATGGGGACATATAACAAGGACCTACTTGTGTGCTTGCTACCTAGGGTTTCAAGATTAAGCAATATAATAGCAATGTGACAATAGATGCAAGAGATTTAACCTACAACCATTCATTCAAGAAGTTTTGCATGAGAAATACACTTACAAATCATGAAGAGAGCTTATCAAACCCTAGTTGTAAACCTTCCAATGAGAGAAACACCATAAAAATTCCAAGAATGATCCTCCACAAGAGTTGCGCCTCACTTCCAAGAGCAATAATACCAAGACAAAAGACTAAAAAATGATCTCTCACAAGAGAGTGAGTTGTGTTATGTTAAAATGAGAGGCAACGTCCTCTATTTATATCATCCAAATGACCTTTAATTTTAAAAATAGGTCATTAAAACAGTCGACAAGGCTGACCTTTAAAATTTACACTGTTTTTAAATTAAATGCTAGAAAATGTCATAATATGAGCTAAAAAAGGAGACGTCAAGCCCCTCTGAGGGAGACGTTGGCCCTTTTTGGGCAATCTCAACATCCAAGAAGCAGAACGTTGGCTTTTCTAGGGCTCCTCCAAGCTGCCACATCTGCCAAATGACCCCAACACACTGCCACATGCTCCAGAAAACATCCAGCTGCCTCAGGTGACGTCCTGTCCATCAAAAGCAATCGTCCCATCTGTAATGGGTGATCCCCCCTAGGCCGGGCTCTGCCAAAGTGTCCTGTGTGGAACATCCTTCTTTCTTCTTGTGCAGTGGCTCATCACAACGTTTTCCTGTCTCTGCCATCCCAACAACCATCTGATGGGCTCTTCAGCCCCATGGAGGTCCGAGCTAATCATATCCCCATGTGTATTGGTCCACTGGTACCTGTCCGTCGGGTATGGTCCTGCACATCAAAAACTACGCCCTCCATGGGCTCATCAGTCCTCAGGATCATAGCAATGTCAATCATATTCCATTATTAAATTTATCAAATACATGCATGAAATCCCTAGCATATCATCTAAGAGATCAAAGACATTACACATATCTACTATACAAAGCTGAAGAAACCAAGAGAATAGCCTATTGGGCTAATACCCACAAGAAAAGGAAAGTTTCCTCAGAGGATCATTCAAGCCATGTTCATGAAGTGATATGGTTTAGGGATGTCCAGTTATAGTAAGACCAAGGGTAGGTGTTGTCCGTGGGTGCCTCTGTAGGGGGTCAGCTGTACCCGTCATGGATGCACTTTTTCCAAGCCCCTTACTACCTTTATTCTTTATTTATTGCTTTTCTTTCTTTTTTACTTCAAGATCTGACCAGAGGACACTACCTTGGCATGGTGACCAGAGCTGACAGTGTTACCCACTGGTATCTTCACAGAAATGATAAGGCTGGCTCGTGATGAGACCCCCTTTCCCTTGGCCATGCAACCAAAGGTCATTGCCCTAGCGTGGTGACCAGATAATGGCAATGTCATACTATTGGATAACTATGAACATAATGGGCCGACTCGTGATGAGACATCCCATCCTCTTGGTTAGGTCTTGTTTTATTATTTTTCTTAAGGTCCCCTTAGTTTCTTATCGAGAGGCCTTTTATTGCCTTCTCGGGGATCTCTGGGCGAAGCATCTCTAGGTTTCATTTCTTATGGCTTTTATCTTTTACCAGCTGCTTTTACCCCTTGGGCCTTTAGCCCCTTCTTCCCACAAGACAAAGTGTAACCCTCAAAAGGTCATCCTTATGGACGGACTAGGGGAATGGGATGGATGAGTGGGAGATAATATGTAAAATGATAGAATGGTGGGAGCGGACGATGGCTCTGCAAATCCCCCCTGGTGGCTAACCAAAACCCATGAAAACAAGCTTGCTAAGTCACCCCGTTAATCACCCCAACAATGGTCAAGTGGATTAGTGTAAGATCCAAGCAGTTATCAGAAATGAAAGGAACCTAATGCATATATAAGAAGGTTATAATGATCAAACATGACACATACCATGATACCTTGGACCAATTACCTCATGGAGCAAGAGTCCTCTCTGATGCAAGTCCAAGCCGATGGTGATGGAAGCTGTTGCTGCTGACAGGACAAGTCTGGTGAAGGAGAAGAAGAATGGGCCCTCCAGGGCCATGCTCAGGTCAATCCTTCTCTCGGTGCTCCATGTCTAGGACCTGTGGGCCTCGAGACATGATCTCCTAGTTATCCCTAGATATCGAGGATAACAGGTCCGATGGTCATATTGCATCTTAGTGACATATATTGGCCATCAATTTGTATGTCATGGAATTTCGGTTGCTGTTTGTGCGCAGGGGAACATCGAAAGCACAGTGGCGAGAGGGAAATTTCTATATTGCTGAACCTGGGGTTATGTATATAAAAGCATGAGACATTGGGAAAAAGGACCAAGCAAACACAAAGCGAAAGTATACGATATGAAGGGGGGTTTATTTACAAATTTGTAAATCGTGAAAGTTCGGGTGCTAGTCGCAGGTGACAGAACAATGGAAACACAATGTTAAATCCACCTATGCAGGAACCCGCGTTTCAAAAAAGAAAAGCATAGAGAAAAGAGAAACTAGAGAATTTCGGAAAAACGAGTAATACAAACTAAATATGTACTTAGCCACTTTTTGAATCGCGGGTTCTCGGATGGGCGGGCTCTAAATTGGGCATCCATTGTTCCCTGGCCTACAAATAGCATTCATAATTCCGCGATATACAAATTGGCTAGCGGACCTGCGGGGTGGCTCATTCAAAATTGCACTCCTTTTGTTTCTTTTCATACAAACAATATTCAGAGTTCCGCGATATACAAATTGTTAGACGGACTCCAGGGCTGGCGGCCTCGACCGTGCGATTGTCTACGGATGGTAATCCCTATTAACTATTGGACATTATCTAAAGACATTCTTTTGAATACTAAATTATTAATATTAAATATTGATATTGTATAATTTAATTAGACAAGGAGGTCTGTACAATATGAAACAGGGAAGTGGTCGATTGGTCGAGCTGGTGATATAAAAGTAAGTGAAATCTGAATACATGAATCCGCCAACTTCCTTACCAACAAATTTTCCGAAAATAATGAGCAATATATAAAATATATTTTTATAAAGTACGAACATGAGATTTTATAGAGCATGTACTGTTCCCGCATTCCATACTCAAGCCAATCTTTGGATCGCGGGTATTCGGGCTGACAGGCTCAAAACTGGGCCTCTATTTTTACGTTAGCTACAAATAGCACCCAAGAGTTCCGCGATATACAAATTGACAGGCGGTCTTGCGGGATGGGTCGCTCAACATTGCATTTCTATTGTTCCCTGTCGGTCAAACAACACTCGAAGTTCCGCCATATACAAATTCACAGATGGACTCCAGGGCTGGTGGGCCCAACCTTGCAAGTGTTTACGAATGGTGATCCCTATGAATTATCTAACAATACCAATGGACTCATGGGCTAGCGGGCTCAAAATTGGGGCTTTCTTGTTTCGTGCCCTGCAAATAGCACCCAGAGTTCCGCGATATACAAATTGACAAGCGGATTTGCAGACTATTTCAATTTTAAGGGCCTCGTGTTGATGTAATAACACAATTGGGCTTGGGCCAATTTACATTCATTTCTTACAATATCAAACAGAGAAGCGGTCGGTCGGGCTGGTGATCTAAAAGTAATTGAAACCTCAAGCCGTGAATCCACCAACTTCCGCAGGTAGAAGTTTTCCGAAAAACGACTAACACATACTAAGTTTGAACTCTTACAAGGTATGGACACGAGGTTCTTATAGAGTTTGTACAGATCCCGCATTTCATACTTGGCCACTTTTTGGATTGCGGGTTCTCGGTTTGGCGGGCTCAATGTTGAGCCTCTATTGGTATGTATCCTACAAATAGCACCCAGAGTCCCGCGATATACAAATTGATAGACGAAGCTGCGGACTGGGTCGCTCAACATTGTAGTGCTATTGTTCCGTGTTTTCTAAACAAGATTCAGAGGAAACAAATAGTACATAGTAAAGATTTACTTCTAAAAACTATGGACATGAGATTTTATAAAGCATGTACAGATCCCTCATTCCATACTTAGCCACTATTTGGACGATGGCTTCTCAGGCTGCCGGGTTCTAAGTGAAATCTGAAGTTGTGAATCCTCCAACTTCCGCACCTACAAGTTTTCCGAAAAACAAGTAATACATACTAAGTATGTACTCTTATAAACTATGGACATGAAATTTTTATAGAGCATGTACGGATTCACCATTCCATATTTAGCCACTTTTTTGGATTGGGGGCTCTCGGGCTGAAAATTGGGCCTCTATTGTTCCGTGCTCTATAAATAGCACCCACAATTCCGCGATATACAAATTCACAAGTGGATCTGCGGGCTGGCTGGCTCAACATTACACTTTCATTGTTCCTTGTCTTCCAAATCGCACTCAGAGTTCCGCGATATATAGATTGACAGATGGACTCGAGGGCTGGCGGGTTCAAGTTTGCCATTGATTACGGATGACAATCCCTATCAACTACTTAACATATCTAAAAACATTATTTTCAATACTAAATTATTAATATTAAATATTGATATTGTAGAATTTAATTAGACGAGAAAGTTTTGTACAATTTGGTCGGGCGAGTGATATAAAATTTTTCCGGCAAACGAGCAATACATAGTAAACATATACTTTTATAAAGTATGGACATGAGATTTTGTAGATCATATGCGGATCCCTCATTCCATACTTAGGCACTTTTTGGATCGTGGGTTCTCAGCCTGGTGGGCTGAAAATTGAGCCTCTATTGTTCTGTGTCCTACAAATAGCACCCAAATTTCCGCGATATACAAATTGATAGGCGGACTTATGGGCTGGTTGGCTCAACATTGCACTTTTATTGTCCCTTAGCGATTCCGTATTAATTCCATATTTAGCCACTTTTTTGGATCAGGGGCTATCAGGCTGAAAATTGGGCCTCTATTGTTCCGCGCTCTACAAATAGCACCCACAATTCCGCGATATACAAATTGACAAGCGGACTTGTGGGTTGGCTAGCTGAACATTACACTTTCATTGTTTCTTGTCCTCCAAATAACACTCAGATTTCCGCGATATACAGATTGACAGATGGACTCGAGGGATGGAGGGTTCAAGTTTTCCATTGTTTACAGATGGCAATCCCTATCAACTATCTAACATATCTAAAAACATTATTTTCAATACTAAATTATTAATATTAAATATTGATATTGCAGAGTTTAATTAGACGAGAAAGTTTGTACAATCTGGTCGGGCGAGCGATATAAAAGTTTTCCGACAAATGAGTAATACAAAGTAAGCATGTACCTTTATAAAGTATGGACATGAGATTTTATAGACCATATGCAGATCCCTCATTCCATACTTAGGCACTTTTTGGATCACGGGTTCTTGGCCTGGCGGGCTGAAGACTGAGCCTCTATTGTTCTGTCTCCTACAAATAACACCCAAACTTCCACGATATACAAATTGACAAGCGGACATACGAGCTGGTTGGCTCAACATTGCACTTTTATTGTCCCGTACCGATTCCGTATTAATTCCCTATTTAGCCACTTTTTTGGATCGGGTGCTCTCAGGATGGCGGGATGAAAATTGGGGCTCTATTGTTCTGCGCTCTACAAATAGCATCCACAATTCCGTGATATACAAATTGACAAGTGGACCGACGGGCTCAACATTTCACTTTCATTGTTCTGTGTCCTCCAAATAGCACTCGGAGTTTCGCGATATACAGATTGACAGATGGAATTGAGGGCTGGTGGGTTCAAGTTTTCCATTGTTTACGGATGGTAATCCCTATCAACTATCTAACATATTTCAAAACATTATTTTCAATACTAAATTATTAATATTAAATATTGATATTGCAGAATTTAATTAGACGAGAAAGTTTGTAAGATCTGGTCGGGCGAGTGATATAAAAGTTTTCTGACAAACGAGTAATACATAGTAAACATGTACTTTTATAAAGTATAATATGCAAATCCCTCATTCCATACTTAGGCACTTTTTGGATTGCGGGTTCTTGGCCTGGCGGGCTGAAAATTGAGCCTCTATTGTTCTGTGTCCTACAAATAGCACCCAGACTTTTGCGATATACAAATTGACAGACAGACTTGCAGACTGCTTGGCTCAACATTGCACTTTTATTGTCTGGTGTCCTCCAAACAACACTGCAGACTTGCGGGCTGGCTGGGTCAACATTGCACTTTCATTGTTCCGTCTCCTCCAAATAACACTCGGGAGTTCCGCGATATACAGATTGATAGATGGACTTGAAGGCTGGCGAGTTCAAGTTTTCCATTGTTTACGGATGGTAATCCCTATCAACTATCTAACATATCTAAAAACATTATTTTCAATAGTAAATTATTAATATTAAATATTGATATTGCAGAATTTAATTAGACAAGAAAGTTTGTACAATCTGGTCAGACGAGTGATGTAAAAGTTTTCCGACAAACGAGCAATACATAGTAAACATGTACTTTTATAAAGTATAATATGCAGACCCCTCATTCCATACTTAGGCACTTTTTGGATCACGGGTTCTCGGCCTGGCGGGCTGAAAATTGAACCTCTATTGTTCCGTGTCCTACAAATAGAACCTAGACTTCCGCGATATACAAATTGACAGGCGGACTTGCGAACTGCTTGGCTCAACATTGCACTTTTATTGTCCGATGTCCTCCAAACAACACTCGGAGTTCCGTGACATACAAATCTACAAGATTCCACGACTGGCGGGTTCAAGATTGCAATTGTTTAGGGATGGTCATCCTATCTAACTTTATCTAAAAACATTATTTTCAAATACTAAATTATTAATATTAAATATTGATATTGTACAAGTGAATTACATTAAATTATTAAAGGATGTTAAATCTCTCATTTTTTAAAAAAGTGAAGGAAACAAAAGAAAGTTTTTTTAAAATTCCATCACCGCAAGTATAACAAGTACCAATTTGAATTTTAAGGGCCTCTTGTTCATATGATAGCACAATTGCACTCCACACAGTATATATTCGTTGATTTCAAATTATTCCAGGACATTAATTTTACCAAGTTCACCGAGTAAGCAAAAATGCCAAAACAACGACCAATTTGAATTTTAAGGGCCTCTTGTTGATATGATAACACAATTGAACTTCGCACACTATATATTCATTGATTTCAAATTATTCCAAGACAATAATTTCACCAAGTTCATCGATCAAGGAAATTTGCTAAAACAAGCCACATACTACATTTGCGTCACAACGCCATAGAAATTATCAAGCGGATCTGCGGGCCAGCTGGCTAAAAAATTCAATTATATTGTTTTGTGTCCTCTAAATAACAGTTCGAGTTTCACGGTATACAAATTGACAGACAAAGCACATAACCAAGAACCAACCAAACTTCAAAGAGGCCGCAAACAAGCTCCCATAAGGTTCCATAGAGAAGAACCCATCTACCTTTGCACCAAACAATTTGATATACAAAGAAAAGACGTCGCCGCATTCGTTTTCTCTTGCATTTGGTATATGTTCGCTATAGAAAATAACCAGGGCATGGGATATATGGGGTTTGTTTCCATGCTAATATTATGCGCGTGCAATCCCAACTAGCCAAGTCTGACGAACATTCATCTGGATGTTGAACACATATTACAGAGACACATGAGGTATTTTTGTTTCCTGCCAAAGTTTGATATATATATATATATTTTCTCCTTCTTCAGCCGATATGAAAAATTGCATTGTCCTCATTTAAGGTGAATTTTCTATGTATCCGAAGCTCCCGCAACATGTAGACACTGCTTGCCTTTTCTTGTAGATATGTTTCATACGACAACTTTGCCAACTTAGGAAGCACATTTTGTAACAGAGGCTTCCTAACCGTACAATGCACGATTGTGTTGCCCATGGTTCGGATAACAACATTGACGCAATGTCCATATATATATGGACATTTTTCACCGCATCGCAGACAATCAATTGTATCAACACTTATCAAAGAGGAGGCAGAAGCAGGGAAGTTGCATTTTGTACATACAGGTTCAAAGGGGGTCGAGTACACATTGGATGCAATTAAAACACCTTCAACCTAGGAATGCGAGAATAGGAATTAATACATTGAACAATATAATAAACAACTGCACCCCCCCTCCCCTTACAAAAAAAAAAAACCAAATTAAATAGGTCGCAGAAATTTGTTGAAGGCTATTTCTATAAGCAAAGTGAGGATGATTTTGTGGATGTATATGCACAACAGTTGTAGAGCTAGCTAGTTTCTTCAGATCCTCTACTATATCTGCTCACAACTCTGTTACAAACGTTGCTTGGGTTGTTTGAAAGATCCTTTCTCTAACATCCCTCTTCTTTGTTATATTTTTGAACAACATAAGTGGAATCTTCCCTTTATGCTATTGCTGTTCCATTGACGAAAACAAATCTGAATACATATCGAACAATTGTAGCTGCAACATGGATTAGTGCAATATTTGTGTAAGTTATCCGAGATACATGCACATGCGAAAGTAAAGGACAAAACTGAATATGAAAACCGGTACCGTTTCCTTGTCCTTGTCCGACTCTCCATCCTTTATATGGAGAGCGTGTTGCGAGCCAAGTTTTCTCGCTAGTGTGACAACTGCCCCAATCGTTCTGATAGGGTAAATATCAGTGCTCTGTGAAAGCTGGCTGATAGTCGAGTCTGGGATGAAACGATATTCATAACAAACATCGATATTTTTTTCCACAATGCTTGTTTCATTGAGCAAAATAATCCGATTGCAATCACCATGGTCATATACTATTTTGGGAAATATATTAAAATTTGTAATGGATATCCGATTACGCGACAATATCTTTTCTGCATGTTTTTGGACAAGTTGTGGAGGAACAATTAGTGTCACTATCATCATGGTCTCGTCTGTCATGTCAACACACATAATGGATCTACTTTTGTTTTCCTTGTCCAAGTAGGTGCTATACATGATCATTATGTCCCCGACAAACACTTGTCCAGTTCGACGACTGTTCAAGCCCTCTATTGATAGTGCTTTGGATGTCACAACTTTATACCTGGTGACATTTTTTGAACAGGAAAACTAAAGTGAATGGTAGTGTGCAATTTTTTTTTTTTTTTGTATTCTTCTTTCACTGGCATAAATCTACGAGTACACACATAACTTTGATGAACTATGGAGCCAGAGTTTCGCAACCACACCTCTTAGTCTGCGGAACATGCAACACGTTCGACGTCTCGCTTGTACTTGTTGATACTTCCTGCAAGCTGCAAACCATGTATTGCAGATGACATCAACATATCCACCATGCCATAGATGAATATATACCCGAGGATATTTGTTTAGTAAACATAGTAAGAGCAGAGCGTATGCATCTTTACCTTTGGCCTTGTCGGTCTACTGATGTCTGGGATGACTGACTGCTCATGGCCATGTCACTAGTCCAACTTTTTCTGATGCAAGCATGTGCATATGAACATCACACTAAGCAAATGAATTAGAAAACGAAAGGGATAATAGAAAATGAAAAAAGTAGAAATAGGGAGGACAGAAAGGCCCATTACTGGCAAGTCATTGTTTTCAAGTCTAATATTATATGCCCCCACCCAGTTTGTATATTTAATTTACTAGCACACTTGGTATACCTTTTAGAAGATCGTACCACAAAACCCTCTGCTATTGCATAGAACAAATCATCTCCCTGTCCAAGCAACCTATTTTTTCCAAGGCAACAATGCCGAATATGCAATGGACATGAAGCCAACTTAGTATGAAGACAACCATCTAAAAGAAAGAGAAACATGTCTATTTAGCCGCTAAAGAGACCATCGTCCTGTCCAACCATTCTGTTTGTTTAAATGCAGTGAAAACACAACGGACATGAACTAGCTTAGTATGAAGGAAGGCATGTATTGAAGATAACTTATAATGAAGATAGACATGTAAAAGAAAGAGAAAGAGGGTTATTTACCCGCGAAAGAGCCCATCCTCATCTCTAGCTATCCTGTTAGTTTAAATGTAGCAATGCATCGAGAACACAACATAAATGAAGCAGGTTAGTATACATGAAGGCATGTAACGAAGATAACTTACCATGTAGGAAGGCACACAACATGTACATATAATAAACTAGGTGAACACATATACAGACCATAAATGAAATACAAAACAACACAATATGAAATAACAGTACAAGCATGCACCTTTCTATATCCTCCTCAACCGATGCAGTGAAGACATCCTCGTTTTCTCCAGCTATTATGTTTGTATGAATGTGGGAACACACAAAATACAATGAACATCAATGGAAGCTGGTATCCACCGGAGAACAAGAAATATGTACATACAATAAAACATACTCAACGGATAGTCTAGAAGATAGGAAGAAACATGAACCTTTGCGCTTCTCTATCCATGTTTGTAAACGTGTAAATTTTTTTTCCCGACCCAAAATATATTACAACGCACAAAATATTACGCAATTGCATGGCCGTAGCTAAACGATTTCTGGTTTTCCGTGGCAATTTATTCAGATATGCTTCCACCGATTGAAATACATGTTCTTTATCCTCTACACAGACTGTTGTGCCCACGATACAAGTTTTTGGTTTTCCATGGAAAACTACCCAGATATGCTTCGAGACATCCAAATATAAACTTGCAGAATCTTTGTTGCACATATCATATCTCAAGCACAACACAAATTGTAGCGTGCACACACTAGTCTATGTAGAGGAGAAAGAACATGTAATGTCATATCGACACATCTGACCATACATGGTTTATAAATGTAGCTTGCATATGCTTTATTCCAACAAAAACAACGGATATTGCAATTTCACATGTAATCCTCAAACAATTTTGCATGCAACTATTTTTTTTCATGGCAACACTTAAGCACCAACAAAATCTCACAGAATAACAGATATCGACCTCGACAGACAGGGAAAATAACACAACTGCATGTCGACTCGTGGGTGCAGGAGCTGAACACCGTAAAACGACCCCCCAAAAAATTAATAATCCAAAAAAAACGAAAAAAGAAAATCTCCAACCATCGCCGCTGGACCCCAACCCTATAAGGCCAAATCAAACAAAATAAAACAACAAGCACCAAACCAATGAGAAAGCATGAACATGGTGAACTGCACCCCCAGGGCCCCAAAGCGCAAACCTGAGGCAAACAAACAGAACCAGGAACCCACGAACCAATGAATCAACAAGAACCTCTGAGCCAGTAAACAACACATGTATCTCCAATGATTACGAAACTGCAGCCCAAGCACAGAAGGAACCGTAAACATACGAGGAGCATGCCACTACAAATAAACAAACATTCTTACTTGCAAACTGCAAACACTGAACAACAAACAAGGAATACAAAATGAAACTATGGCATCGAAACTTACTCCGAAACGATGAAATTCAGAAGCGCAGGCCAAATCGTGAACGAAACAACAACAACCATCAACCGACAAACCAACGAAGAAGAAGCACTCACCGAAACAATAAACAATGTATGCAACTTCAACTAGTACGGAATTGCATTGCAAAAGCATAAGGATGAAACATACAATGGCTATTGAACTGGCGGTGGACAAACAAGACTCTGCAAATTCATTGTAACTGTATAGAAAATTTCGACGAAAAATGTACTCCGAGAACCGTATTTACATAAACATTTAAGGCTGTCAGGCTGTCTAAGAATCTCGGGGTATGCAAACATTTAAGCTGTTAGGGTTGTTGGAGGACGTCACGTCATGTAAACATTTAAGCTGTCAGGCCTATTGAGGCATCTCAGAATAAGTGTCAATACATTTCAACAAAAATACATTTGGCAAACACACTATAAACTTTGGAATTCTCAATCACTATAAAGCTTGGATATCAAAACATTTCAATATGCTTAGTACATATCAAAACTTACAGATATATTCAGCTAGCAGAAAATGCTAATACAAACATTCGAAATAATGCTAGCATTAATCCACCTTCAAGCAATATAGAGGAAAAATATATGATTAAAAAAAACTGTATATGAGAAAAAGTTTGGATATGTTGCCATATAAAACATTGAGAATAGCGAAGCCGACAATAAGACCCCCAATCTCTTATCCAATCATATCAGTACATATATGGTACTTTTTATTATATAAAAATATATGCTTTTAATTCCATAGCTCCAACAATAGGTATTGTGCAAATATTTCGGGTCAAAGGACAAACTAATATGTAGTCAACGAATTATTGATCGCTATAGTCCCTCTATGCCTATATTCAACTAGCAGAAAATGCTAATACAAACATTCGAACTAATGCTAGCATTAATCCACCTTCAAGCAATATAGAGGAAAAATATATGATTAAAAAAGACTGTATACGAGAAATTTTTTGGATATGTTGCCATATAAAACATTGGGAATAGCGAAGCCTGCAATAAGACCTCCAATCTCTTATCCAATCAGATCAGTACATATATGGTACTTTTTATTATATAAAAATATATGCTTTTAATTCCATAGCTCCAACAATAGGTATTGTGCAAATATTTTGTATCAAATGACAAACTAATATGTAGTCAACGAATTATCGATCGCTATAATCCCTCTATGCCTACGACAAAGACTAATAATGTGCAATAAAATTAATAAGTATAATTTTTTTATATAAGTTTTTTTATTAAAGTTATCTTATCGACCACATACAATATTATATGGAATTTACCTACCAAAATAATTTACATGCCAAGATAACAAGTCTAAGACTATGGTGGTTGAGTGGGGCACGATTTCAAAGATGGTTAATATCATGTAAATTGAACAAGGTACAATAAAATTAATATATATATATATATATATATATATATATATATATATATATATATATATATATATATATATATATAAAAGTTCCTTTTATTAAGGTTATGTTATGGGCCATATAATTAGTGAATATAGTTTTATTTTTTTATTTTTTATAAGTTCCTTTTATTAAGGTTATGTTATGGGCCATACGCAACATTATTGGGCCTTTACATGTCAAGATACCAAGTTTAAGACTACGGTGGTTGAGTGGGGCACAATCTCACAAGTGGTTAATATTATGTGACTAGGAGTTAGCTATTAAATATTATGTGGGTTAAGATTATGTGGTGGTTGCATTGAGTGGTCAAAGGTTATTTGTTAAATGTTATGTGAGTTAAGATTATGTGGTGGTTGGATCCAACATGAACTCCAATATGTAGTTTCTTTCAATATCACGCGGTGAGTGGTTACGTGTTAAATGTTATGTGGGTTAAAACTATGTAGTGGTTAAGTCGAGCACGAGGGCATTTACACGCCAACATAATAAGTTTAAACCTACGGTGGTTGAGTGGGGCACAATCTCGAACCTATTAAATATTATGTGGGTTAAGACTATGTGGTGGTTGAGTTAAGCACGAGTCCCAATTTTGGTTTTCTTTAATACCATGTGGACAATGGTTAGGTATTAAAGGTTATATGGGTTTAATACCATGTGAACAATGGTTAGGTATTAAAGGTCTACTATCCTTTTTGGGTTATATATTGACAAGCGTGAAGAGTGGCTAAATTCACAAGGGGGTGACGGTATCCATTTGGGCAAGTTCATTATAAGGCTTCTTTTGTACGCGGATGACCTTATATTGATTGCTAAATCAACTCTTGGTTTGCAAGAGCACTTATGTTCCCTTGAGCATTTTTGTAGAAGGGTGGGGAT
>ML779746.1:86228-100168 GCA_009831015.1 Picea engelmannii | reverse complement strand
AGCATGTGTCCTACAAAGAGTAAAGAGATAATTTTTTTTGTTATGGATAAGTTCCACAAACGTACTTGGGAGAAAGAGCTAGGGAGAAAGAAGAAGTACTACATTGAAGAGTTTAACCCCACTCATAACCATCAGTAAAAGGCATACATAGGGGCCAATATTTCTTGGAGATCTAAAATTCTTATTGCTCAATTAAGGACTAATTCTCATCAACTCCGTTGTGAAATAGGGCGCTGGAAAAGGCCAAAAGAAAGGTGGGAAGAAAGAGTATGTATTTTGTGCTCGTCCGAAAAAGTGGAAACAAAAAAACATTTCATTTTAGAATGTGAGGCCCTCAAAGACAACAGGGAAAATTATGCAGGTATTCTGGCAGCTAATTCTTGGGATAATCTATTCAACAAAGAGTTTGTTGAGAAGTTGGGAGCGATTATTGTAAAACTTCACAGGAAAAGGGCCGAATACAAAAGCCAGATGGAAAAAACAATCTGTCCCATAGGCTATTTTTAGCCTCGTGGACGTTAAAAATACTTTTTTTCTTTCTTTCATATCTTATTAGCTAGGTAAAAGCGCATACATTGTTTAATCTTTAGAAAACTGAATTGAATGTATCCCTTGTAATAATTGTAGCGCTCTGGATTTGAACTTGTAACCTCTTAAAAGGAAATACATGCTGTTAACCATTAAACCCACTCAACCTGTATAATAAGGTAAAAACACATACATTGTTTAATCTTTAGAAAACTTAATTAAATGCATCCCTTGTAATAATTGTAGGAGCGATTTGTAATGCATTCGAGATTTATACATGAGAAATCAGTGTTCAACGCTGCGGCTGAGGATATATATACCAAGATTCCGGATTCGCCCCCCGTGCTTTCCACAAAGCTTGCAGAAAGGAAACGAAAGTTTGACGAAACGTATTCAAAGATTCGTGCAGACAGCATGCTGCCAAATTTCTCTGCACCGCAAGTGCCTTCACCTGCGAACATGCACAGAGGAGATCACGTGGATCTGGATCTCGCTTCACTATCAGTAGATGATTCTTTTGATTTTCAATCAGAACCCTTATAAAAATAAGGGGAACTCCCATTATCCATATGAAATTTAAGGTTGATTATAGAGTTTTTTTTGGGAAGACAGAAGTGTCCGAATTTGTAGGTTTTAAAGTTGAAGTTAATTTTGTAGCCGTTGAGAACTTGATTAGCTGGTTTACTTTTTGGTTTAAAGGAAATTTGGTATGTTGATGGTTTGAATGAACTTACTAGGTAAACATTACCGGATTTATTCATAGCATCGTTTTGTCAAAGTTGTAACTTGGAGAGGAGGTGGAATATCTTGCAACCATGGATTTCGTTGTTTTAAGTGTGAAAGGTTAACATTGAGTATATTTTTATAAAACTGCAGAGATTATAGCATTTGAATATGAGAAATAACAGTAATTAAAAGTTCTAGCTATCTACGTTATATCTCAAGGGTATTGCAATCTATAAAAAAGGGATGGTTGTTATTATCTAAATTTCCCAAATCTAGAGATCCTCTTTGGATCATAATTTGTTTTTCTTTCATGTAAAACAAAAACAATTTATCAAAATTCTCAGGCAAAAGAGCTTGGATCATAATTTTGTTTTTCTTTCATGTAAAACAAAAACAATTTATCAAAATTCTCAGGTAAAAGTGTTTTCAAACAAGAGATTTTTCAAAGCTGCCTTAGTACCAGTCAGTACCCTCAGCTTCAATAGCAGCACAAAAAAAGCAAAGAAAGGCAAGAGATTTGTCAACGGTGAAACTCCCTCTCTTGGTTGTGTGGCAGCATCAGTACCAGTTAGTACCCTGTCCCTTATAGCAACAAAGAAAAAGCAAAGAAAGGCAAGGATGCCTGCTCCTGGAAAATATGTTAAAGGCTGGAAAGTTTTCAATTCCCCACCACAGGAAAAAAAAGTCTGTTGCTATATCAAAATATGTACAACATTGTGTTGATAAATGTAGTTTGTTTTCATTGAAGATATTTCATCCAGTCCGAAACCTACCGAAGCAGAAGTCACTTTACTGATAAAAGCAGATTGGAGTTTTAGATGTTGTAGGAGATTGCAATAGTTTTGAGATGCAAACTTAAGCTGTTAAAGTTTGTTTGATCAAAATCAAATAACTCTACATTTAATTTAATTAGGTAACGAGCTATATATATATATATATATATATAAATTGATCATGGTGAAATTTATCACGTAAACTACATAAATACAAAATGTAAGATAACAAAAGTTGCATGGCAGCTTAGTCTCTGCCAAGTAAATTTGGAAATGAAGATGATAGTTAACATTCTATAATTATTCATGTTGATTACTTTGAAACATGAATAATATGCTAACAAATGAACTAGTTTCATAATCTTAAAAGAATTCGATATAGACTCAGAAGGGATGGAGAAAGCCTTATTGCTCTATGATGACACATAGTTTATAGTTTGTCATAAAAATATCTTACCATGATTTTACTTTAATATAGTTGCCATATAATTTTGGGATTAACGTGAATTTCCTTATAATTAAGCTAAGCAAGCCAAATACAAATCTTATTTAAAAAATAAAAATAAACATTTCACATTTTATAATATATATTATAATATATATAATATTTTACTATATATATTATAAAATATAATATACACTTTAATATATAATCTATTATAATATTTTATGTGTTAATATATATATATATATATATATATATATATATTAATTTAAATAATATATTTTAATATATATAATATTTCAATATCTTAACATATATATTATAAAATATAATATACATTTTAATATATAAAATATTATAATATATATATATATATATATATATATATATATATATATATATATATAATAAAATATATAATATATATTTTAATTTAAATTATATATTTTAATATATATAATATTTCAATATCTTAACATATATATTATAAAATATAATATACATTATATATATATATATATATATATATATATATATATTTTAATTTATATAATATTTTAATGTGTTAACATATATATTATAAAATATATTTTAATTTATATAATATTTTAATATGTTATGACATGACACATCTAAAACATCAACATTACTATTTATTTTTTCTTCTATATTGGGAAATGTAAATTAAAAAATATATTTTTATTGTGGTGGTGTAATAAGTGCTATATATGTTGTATAACCAAATATTGATTATGTAATTAATTTTAAATATTGAAATATGTGAAAGCAACAATAAGACTTGAAATATATTAACCAATTAGAGATGAAAAAAACAAATATTTTTACCATATCAAAAAATATATATTTATTTTTTTAAGTTAAACATTACATTTTACAAACAAATTTAAAATATAATGCAAATTAATGTCAAATCAATAGCAAACTCATTGCTATAGTTCTGCTTTGCCAGGGACTAATAACCATAATTGGTTGACAGGTTAATTATGGATTTAAATTGTGAAGTGCTCTGAACATAATTTTGAAGTTGAACCATAAGGTTGAGTATGAACAAAAGATACTTAGCATGATCAGACAACATCCTTGGAATAAAACTGCCACAAGACTGAACGCCTTGAATAAAGATGCAAATAATTGAGATCTTCTAGGTATGCATGTGTTTATCTTTTTTTACTTATGTTTCAGGGACTTAGGGATCCTTAGGAAACTTACCCAAATTGTTGGGGCTTTATTGGAGACTCAATGACTTGCTAGGCGTTTCAAACATGACCGAATATTCCAGGCATATATCATGGAAATTGATGATTGGACATTAAGATCATTTTTTCTATCCGTTATTTTTGTATTGCATTGAATCTAAATCATTTTTTTTGTATTGCATTGAATCTAAATCTGTTGTAAAAGTTGCAGCTCAAACATGAGTTTTGTATGATGTGTTTTGATTTGAGTTTTTGGTGATTTAAATATTGTATTTTCAACAACAATATTACAACAAACAAAGCTTCCATGTGAAAAAAAAACAGGAAACACAACATTTCAAAGGGGTTGATCCTTGTGGTTACTGCTCTTGTTCTTCTCATTTTTTTGGTCATCTTGGCTTTTACATATTGTACATGGGTTTTCAAGAATCATTCAAGTCTTGTGCTTCCTGATAAAATGGAAGAGCAGAGTATTGTATACACAATTCTATTGAATTAATCAATTAATGTACAAAGGTTTGTGACTCATTATATTGAGCTCACTGGTTGTTATTAGATCTAACTTATTCCAACTATAAATGGAGAGGTTGAGAGAATATCTCAACCACACACCAAACTAGTATCTCACAATCCAACTCTCTAACAACCTCTTAAGAATATGATCACACAACTCCCATAGAGATTAGCTCTACCTCTCAATACATTAACAAGCACATTAGATACGTAGGAATTATATATTCGAACACTCTCCCTTAATGACTACTTATCTAAATATCTATGTGGTCATAGCTTCATCTGCTTCCTCTTGTACCTGCATCTGATTATTGACGTCTACATAAAAAGAAATCCATCTACCAGAATACATGGGTCATCATCCGCTGTAACCACCAATTTTCTAGGAATCCTTTTCCGCTACATGGTTCATTCAACCATTCTTCCTCATACTTCCCCTGCATCACATCATCATCAACCTGGGTTTTTTTCGGGTTACCCATAACCATGGTGTGGGTTTTCTCGAATTACCCTCAACCATGCACCAGGTTTTCTCGGATTACCTGTAACCATGCTCTGGGTTTTCTCGGATTACCCTCAACCATGCAACATGTTTTCTTGGATTACCTGTAACCATGCTTTACATAGTGGTTTTTAGATTACCACGAACTTTTCACATTAGGGAGTATACAATGACTCAGGTACATAACTTATACGAGGTACATACTTAAGTATTCTCTACAACCACTACATCGACTTGCTTTCAATTACATATGTAACTCATATTATACTATACACACCTTCAAACAAACAATACTTGTTAAATCATAACTCAATCAAACTTCTTGCAATACTCAATCACACTTCTCACAATCAATGCTATGTGTGAGTCTGACGGAATGGGCACGTACACCTCACTTCATTATAACACAATCGACACAGAAATCAACGTTCCAATGCCCTCTAGGACAACGCATATAGACTCTCTTCCTCTCCGGCTGACGACTCCTCAAAACACTGTTTCCTAATTTCAATATGTTGCACGCAGATCCTTATTACACTACCATATGCTCCAATCAACGATTGTCTAGCAAACAACAACAATCACAACCTCAACAATATTTACTCACAAGTGCAATAGTTCCAACAATTTACACAATAGTTTATGTGCAGCGATTCAGTGGCTCTACCACAAATTCGAGACTTCCATACATAGTCCAATGAGAATACAAAAAACACTAGAAGTTGCCCAACAAGTTCAACATGACGTTTGCTGTTGTCCATGGCTAATATGATTGCTTGCCAGATAGATTCGGGATAATACTCTGGCCATTTCAACTCCTGAACACACAGCTTAACATGTGGACAATACAACAACATCGGAGCCAAAGGAAGACAAAGGCGTATGCAAAGATTAATCCGATTATAGGATTCATCGTCAATTGGATGCGGAAGAACATAAGATTGACCAAGGCACAACATAGAGACCATTATTAAAAGTGATTCAACAACTACCTTGTTCACTGCCACTCTAGAAGGTTGTACCTCTTCTAGACGAAGAATCAACTTAGTCAAAGTACAGGCAATCACAACACCAAGAAATAAATCTCCCATTAAAAGGATTGATCTCAAATTTTCGTTAGCGACAACAGATCCTGAAAGCATTGTAGCAGTCACAACAACAATTTCTGAAGAAGCGCTCTATGTACCATAAGTTCCATCGGCAAGAATAGTAGGTTTCCTCGATGAGACAGTACTCTCAATTGATTCAGTGATACAAAGCGCACATGAATAGACACGAGAAGAACATAGCTGATAGAAAGTTCCAAAAGCCTTGCAATTATCGAAACCCTGAGTCTCTTCAAGCGTAGTAGGCATCACGGGCTCCTCTGCTCATGTTAAGCTTCGGTTCAAACTAAACTAGATGAGAATTACCACCCTTAGTCCTCCAAGCTATCAAATCAAATAGATAACAATCACCCTCAGTCCTCAATCGTCTGCATCCGTCTGTTTGAAGTGGGGTGAGTGAAGTGGAGAGGATCGATGATAATCATCCCACAAATCTTCAATGTATAAAATAATATGAGTGGAAGAAGAAATAAAACTGACAAGGAGTCCTCCTTTCAAGTTGGATCTCTGGTGCTTTTCCTTGCTCGATCACCGTCGACCCTTTCAACATTCTATCACAACAGTATTTTCGATATCAACCATGATCTTTGCACACTGCCTCACTCTCACTGCCTACTCCTCACATGGTGAGTCTTCTCTCGACCAGGTTTTCTTCTTATATTCCTTCCACTAGCTTCCTTCTATCTGGTGGTGACTCTTTCACCATCAATATCATCTCTTGATGGACAAACAATCTACTCTACTCTCCACTTGTTCCTGGGCACTCCCGTGAGGGAGTTATGCCCAGTCCTGCTCTGATACCATGATAAAATGGAAGAGCAGAGTATTGTATACACAATTCTATTGAATTAATCAATTAATGTACAAAGGTTTGTGACTCATTATATTGATATCACTGGTTGTTAGTAGATCTAACTTATTCCAAATATAAATGGAGAGGTTGAGAGAATATCTCAACCACACACCAAACTAGTATCTCACAAATCCAACTCTCTAACATCCTCTTAAGAATAGGATCACACAACTCACGTAGAGATTAGCTCTACCTCTCAATACATTAGCAAGCACATTAGATAAGTAAGAATTATATATTCCAACACTTCCACCATCCCAACCTCAAACATTGTGAAAACAATAAGATAATAGTGACTTCCATTGGGTACTAAATGTTTTAATAAATTCCTATTCAATCACCTTCTTAATATGAAATATGAATCTAATCTCTTTAGAGAACCAAAGTGTTTTTATAGAGTTTTCAACACAGACCTAAAATCTGCAAAACCTATTGAGAAAGGAATGCCTTTTATGTTTTAACATAATCATCTTTCACAAGAAATATGAGGAAAAATTTATCTCACTTAAATTTCCTAAAACTAAATTGCATTTTTCTCTTGTATAACACCCAATAATACAATACCACTCAACCCTTTTTTAAACTACTTAAGCTTTTATTTGACAAATATAAAAGTTGTACATAGTACTATATAATATAACTTGCTATGCTTACAAACTTAAAATAACTACAATTTTTTAATGATAAATTATATATATAGTACCCAACTTAACCCAACCCATAGTCCCCAACATTTGGGGTTGTCCTCCTTTTCTTATAATAGGATTAACTTAAACACATAAAGGATCATATAAAAACAAAAACTTAAATTTCCCCAACATTTGGGGTTGTCCTCCTTTTCTTATAATAGGATTAACTTAAACACATAAAGGATCATATAAAAACAAAAACTTAAATTTGTCCATATTTAAATTACTCAACATCTCATCAACCTCGGTTATAACAATAATTATACAATTAAACTAAATTAAATAATGTGTTATAAAATTAATAAATAAATATTTTTTTTTTATAAAAGTTATTTTATTATTTTATTATTATTAAGGTTATGGAATTCAAGTTTAAGACTATGGTGGTTGAGTGGGACATGATCTCAAAGGTGGTTAATATCATGTAAATTGAATAATTGAATAAGGTGGAATACAATTAATGAATATAGTTTTTTTATATACTTTTCTTTTATGAAGGTTATGTTGTTTTTTTATATAAGTTTTTTTTATCAACGTTATGTTGTTGGCCACACGCAACATTATAGGAAATTTACATGTTAATATAGTAAGTTTAAGACTATGGTGGTTGAGTGGTTCACAATTTGAAAAACAAGCATATTTTCATATCATTTTTTCTCGAAATCTGGTCAAAAATTGTTGGAACTCCAGATTTGAATGATTGAGTCTGTATAATTCGAGTACTTCAAGGGTTTTTCAGGGCGTTGAATCCTTTTATGCATTCAAAAATGCAATTTAAACAACATAAAATGGTGATTTCACCAAGATCGGTTTGGTCGAATTCCGATGAAAACGTTTAAAAGGTCGAACTCGAATGTTTAGACAATGCCTCTCAAAAGTGGTTAATATGATGTGACCAATAGTTAGCTATTAAATGTTATGTGGGTTAACACTATGTGGTGGTTGTATTTAGCATGCGATCCAATATGTAGTTTGTTTCAATAGTGGTTAGAAGTTACATGTTAAATGTTATGTAGGTTAATACTATGTGGTGGTTGGATTGAGCATGAGCTCCAATATGTAGTTTGTTTTAATATCATGCTTACATGTTAAATGTTATGTGGGTTAAGACTATGTGGTGGTTGAGTGGAGCATGAGTCCCAATATGTAGTTTGTTTCAATATCATGTGGTTTACCTGTTAAATGTTATGTGGGTTAAGACTATGTGGTGGTTGAGTGGATCATGAGTTCCAATTTAGTTTGTTTCAATATCATGTGCTCAATGGTTATTAAATGTTATGTGGGTTAAGACTGTGGTGGTTGAGTCAAGTACAAGCCCCAATTTTGGCTTTCGTTAATATCATGTGGACAATGGTTAGGTATTAAATATTATATGGGTTAAGGTTGAGTGTGGGTTAGGGTTGAGTGGGGTTGCAATAAGTTTTGTATAAATAGGATTCAAATGGCCATTTAGATATATAAATGATACTTATTTTTGAGTTATTTGTATTCTCTTGCTCTATAAAAAAAAGGGTATTTTGAAGATTGGAGTTTGGGTATTTTGGAGATTGAAGTTTGATTCACAATTATTCATGACATAGAAGTATATAAGGTATTTATAGGTTCATTGTTCTAACTAGCTTGGTTGATATAAATTATATATGACTTTTGTGCCATTGTTATAGTCATATTTTTATGCTATTTGATATTGAAGTGTGTTTTTATAACTTTTTATTTTATAATCTAAAGTTATATATCTTTTTTTTTCACGTGGAAAAAAGCATGTAATTTTATTCAAAAAGACAAAATTACGATAGTATAATGTTGGTGCATTTATTTTTGACTTGTCTTGCCTCATAGTGTTCGCTGGAGATAGATCCATTCCAAAATTTTATTTTTGACCTTATAGGTCCTTAGAGTTTTCAAAATTTTCATAAAAAAATGTATACAATCCTTCCCTTTATGGGAGTAGAAAAATAAAACTTTTTGGATCAGCAGTAAAGTCTGTCAACAAAAAGAGATATAACAATATCCATGGAAAAAACATAATAAGGAGCATTAGTCAGATAATGGGCTCGATGTTGGGAAGAAGTTCTCCGGAGCCCGTCAGTATTTCTTCCTAGATTTTCCAACAACTGAGTTCTAGGTCCAATCCAACCTTTGATAGGTCATCTGCTTCTTGATTCCATCTCCTGTAGAAACATGAAAAAGTTGCATTAGAGAAATAAAGTAGCCTTCTGATGTCCTCCAAAATTGGTTGAAGGGAGAATGTGTGAAGGGATTGTTTCCCATTTATGCAATTTATCACCAGAGAGGAGTCACCAAAGATGTTTATGTGGGATAGACCTTTTTCTTTTGAGAGGGTGAGGAGCAGTTTTACCGCCCAAAATTCACTGAGATTGTTGGTGGCAGTGACCAGATGGGAAGCAAAAGAGATTTTTGTGTTAGGATCAATGAAGATGATTCCCCCAGCAACACTTGTGGAAGGGGAACCCTGAGCTGCCCTGTCGAAAAAAGCCTAAGGTAGAGAGGAGTCAATGGATGGGGAGGATGGGAGGGGGACAATTATGGGGAAGGTGTTTTAGGGAAAGAATGTAGAATGGAAAGGGAGAAAGAGGAGGTGTGGGTGGGGGAGGGATCAAAGTATTAAAAAATAACATGGTTTCTAGAAATCCATATACCCCAGGCTACAATGAGAGGGAGATGTTTGTGCTGTGAGGTGGAAGGGGAGGAAATCCATTATTTGAGGGCATCTTCAACATAGGTTCCATGCCATGGATGAGGAAAGGAGAGAGAGGAGAATAGAATGGACCAAAATTCCTTTGTGAAGGGACAATGCATAAACAAATGTGGGATATCCTCTAAGTCCTGTTTGTAGAGAGGGTATCAACTAGGCCCCACAAAAGTGTGATTTTGTAGATTATCTCAAGTGGGTGCTTTTTTTTGTGAGGAGGAGCCACATGAAGAGTTTTTTTTTGGCTGAGCATTTCAATTTCGAGAGGATGGATCCCCACCATGGGGATGGATCTTCAATGTGTTCCAAGATCAAAGCAAGATAGGCCTACTTTGGTGTGTAGGTACCTAGTGGGTTGAAGGACCAGATGAGAGAGTCTAGTTGGTCTGTGAGGTTGACAATGGAAGAGGAAAGAACATCAATGTATTCTCTCCAAATGTGTGCATGTTGCTCATGTTAACCCACTTCCTCCCAATTTAGACATTGCGTAATACCTAGAGAGAAATTCCTTCTGGCAATGTGATGGAGGTGAGTATACCCTGCATTGTTGAGATCCCGAACTACATGATTTGGAAGAACGTGTTTCCGAAGTCGCAATTGATCCAAGGATATCTATCGATGAAGACATCTTATCCCTTTTCGATCTTCCAGATGAGCCAATTCTCGATCAGTGGGAAATCTTTGACAATGGCCTTCCAAATGATTGATCCATTTTTGGATGTTTTTTGGATTTGTCAAATCCAGTCGATTGTAGAGTCTTGGGGGAAGTACTTTTATTTGACTGTGCAGGCCCACATGCTAGAGTTTGTGATGATCCCCCATAAATTCTTTTCTGCTAAGGCTTGTGAAAAAATATGAATATTTTTGATGCCCCATCCACCATAAGATTTTGGAATAGAGACCCTTTTTTTTTTATGCCAACACAAGGGGTATTTTTTCCTCTGCTCTAGCTCATAGAAATCTGAAGGATAATTGACTGATTTTATCTAGGATGCCCTTGGGGACCCAAGGCAAAGAATTCCAGTAGACTGGGATTGATTCTAGGACATATTTGACTAACATTAGTCGTGCTACTCAGGAGAGCCAACGATTTTTCCATGCGAGTAACATTTTTTCTATCTTGGAGCAAAGCCACTGCCAATCCTTCTTGTTTTAGTTATTTTCCTTCAGGTTGAACACTAAATATTTCAAACCAACCAAGTTATTTGATACAGGGGTACCCAAGCTTCTAGAAGTGTGTTGACATTCAAAATATAATAGGCCCCAAGAGATGAGGGAATATTTCTCCATGTTTATTTTCATGCTCGTAGAGATGAAAAAGGTATGAAGAATCTCCTTTAAGGTGGAAATATATGAGATATTCCATTCACAAAATAACAAGATGTCATCTACAAAAAGAAGATGAGTTAAGGAAAAAGAGGAGTTGATTTTGATACCTTTGATTTTTTTTGTTGTGGCTTCACTATGGATTATTCTGCTGAGATATTCTTCCACCAGGAGAAACATGAGTAGAGCGAGGGGGCATCCTTGGTGGAGTTATCTTTTTGCTATAAAGAATTTTGTGTATGATCCATTTATGAGGAGGGGGAAGGATGTTGATGAAACACAATTCATTGTCCAGGTGACAAAGGGATGACTGAAACCCAGGTGAATCAAAAGGAGCCTGATATATAGCCAACTTACCTTGTCAAAGGCCTTTGAGAGATTAACCTTGTAAATGATTGCCTTCTACTTTTGTGTGTGTATGGAGTGAAGTTATTCCTGCACAATCCATATGGATTGATGGATCTGTCTCCCCTTCAGAAAGCCAAATTGCTCCTCCAAGATATTTTCACTTAATGTATCTTTGATTCAGAAGGCAATGATTTTTTCTATGACTTTTGTGGATGTTGTTCCATAATGATATGGGCATGAACTGGTCAAAGCTGGAGGGATCATCCACCTTTGGAATGATTTCCATGAATGTGGCATTGAAGGGGGCATGCATTTTTCCATTTCTTCTTGAGTGTTCGACCATTTTCAAGAGGTATTCACCGATGATTTCAAAGCATCCGTTGTAGAAATATATTGGAAATCCATCCGGGCCTGGATTTTTGTCCTTCTGGAAATTGTGGATGGTTTTTTCCACCTCATGTTTGGTAATCTCTTTCATTATTTTGTGGTTATCCTCTAGGGAGATGAACTCAGGGAAGAGATTTTCCACCTTTAATATATAATCAATGTTCACTTTGGATTCTTCTTTAAATAGAGATTCAAAGTGGGAGGTGCACTTCTATGGATTGAGTAGATGGTGTTGTGGATTTTCCCGTGGTTGAAAAAATGGTGGAAGAATTTGGTGTTTTCATCACTTTCTTTCAACTAGAGAGATCTGCTTCTGATCCTCCATTACTGTTCTCTGTTTTGTAGGATTTTTTTTCTTTGGAGATCCATGGATTTATATTTTTCTTTTAGTTCCTCTATGAGATTCCCTAAGGTTTCTGATTCACCATTTCATCAATTTCCTATCTAGATATGAGATATATTTGTTTTGTTTTTTCTTCCTAGCTTTTTTCCAAGTGATGGATGTTTCCTTTTATCTCTTGAGGTTTGACACAAATGGAATGGCCAGGGATATCGGAAGATGAGGGTTGTAGGGAATAAAAAAATTCTTTATAGCCTCCAAATAGGATTTCTATTTCAGCCAAAGACGATTAAATTTGAAGGGACTGGGGGGATTTTTACCAGGTCCATCTATCTCAAGGGGGATAGGGTTGTGGTCAAAGAGCCCTCTTGAAGCCACCCATTGTATGTGTAACACCCATGTTTCCCCCAACTTGTAATTAATCACAAAATAGGATTACCATGATAAGGCATGTGGACGATGTAAATGTATTATTGTTAAATTGCCCATAACTGACTGTTGGGGGGTGAAGCATTGAAGTAAGAGCCATGATATCTCTATAGGAAAGAATTTGTTAATGAAGGAAAGGACTGGTGGTTGAACAATCAACCACCCCCATGAATGGAAACATGGGCTGTCAGCCCGAAGTACCATAGAGACATGTAGATCTGAGCTTCCTTTTGACAGAAGGAACATGATAGGTTAGAAACCTTCCTAAAGAAGGAAGGTAAGATACATACAAGGGGATGGTAAGAGAAGAGACACAAAATGAGAGTGAAATCTTAGAAGGAGATGCACAAACCAAAAGGAAGTGCAAAGAACACGACATGAAGGACCCGAACATGAACCTAATGCTGAGGAAGCATATGATAAACCTTGTAGGAATACTATGACATAGAGAAGGCCTCTAAGAGATGGCATAGTTCTCTAGTGATATCATGGCTTGGCATGGGGGTGGCCAGAGTGCTAAGGATGAATGCCTCTGAGCCTATGGTTGGATGGAAAGGAACACACCCACAATCAGTTACTTGGTTGCAACTTGTAATAGATAAGTATTCTCCTAGCATGTGTAATAAAATTGGATATACTATGAATGTTTTCAGGGATGTGCATGATTGCTTAATGGTTATATTGTATCCCTTTTATTTTTGCTTGATTGTGTAATTAGGCAAGTAAGAAATAATATGGTTCATACATGACTTATACTCGTAAATGCTTGAGCCATGTGGTGGCTTAAGCTAGAGCCATGAAATGTGAGTCCGTCGACCCTAGACACAGTTTCACGTATGCATGTCGACACTCCTTGTCGTTTTGAGTCCCTTGGATGAAGGAGTCTATTAAATCTCATGAGAGATAGTGCACGTATGCACAGACTCTCTGTGAGGCAGGAAGATACCGAGAACCACTTAAGTTCTAGAGTTAATGAACAAGTGCAAGGGGTGCGCAAAAGAGTTATTCTAAGTGTTAAGTTCAAGAGAAAGAGCACAAAGCTCTT
>ML779746.1:25857-80590 GCA_009831015.1 Picea engelmannii | reverse complement strand
TGCAATGGCAACTCTCCTCCAAACCTGTGCAAAAAATTGGGCACTGCAGTGCGTACAAGTGCTGCTATGCAATTTTGAGACTGCCTGCCAGAATGAAGACTGGCCTCCTGTATTTATAGTAATTCTGGATAACTGTTTGGGTCGACTTCTCATTCTGGGTATCTGTCTATTCAGTATATATTATTTCTTCTGGCCGACTTCTTATCTTGGAGGCTAATAACCTAATACTAGTTATATTCTTGAGCCGACAAGTCTTCTAGGGTTATTAGGCAACTCATTAGGGTTTCTTCTTGAATCCCAGAATATCCTATTCTCGTTAGGTTTACACATGGAGGTAAATACCTTCCGCAACTACCATATTATCAACACTCACGATCATATGAAAGTATAAGGGGAATGGAACAACCAAAAGGACTTAGAAGAGGATATTTCCCAGTTCTGAGCTCGGTTCAGAGCATGGAGGCCGTGGCTGAAAAGCCCTGGAAGAGAAGAACATAGTAGAATCCCCGAATGAGGACATCGATTTCTCTTCAGAAGAGCGAAATTTTTACGCCCCGCCATGGGTGTGTTACAAATTGGTCTCGAAACATGGTTACAACACTTGGCTTGCTTAGAATCATGCATGAGTTACATAAAGAGATATTTTTATCTTCATTTACTCCTTGAGGAGAAGGAATGCATATTAAACCTGTGATTTTGGGAATTCTTGTTGAATTTCAGAAGAAGAATTTCTTTAACCCTTTGTCAAAGTGATAACTACTCTTATCGGAGTAGGGATATGCTAATTAACATTAATAATAAGACTTGAATGTGGATAGATGATGATGCCTGATTATATAATGGTTAATACCTTTGTGGTATTAAAGGAATCCGATAGGATCCTTAGCAATATAATTACTACTTTATATTAAACTCGAAGTATATAACTCCTCATGACCAGAGGAAAGGTGAGATGGGTAAAGTCCTATAGAAGTTGAGGCAAAAAGGTTTTCTTGCCAGCTGTTATAGTATAAAAGGCAAAGTGACCCTGGTTGGTTATTGCCATAAAGAGAAGGCAACATCAGTATGAGTTATAACTGTGAGTTTAGTCATGTAAGTGACTGTAATCTCTAACTAAAGAACACTAATGATAAAACCAAGCCAATATGATGAATACTCAGTTGTGTGTGTATGCTTGAGTGCATGTAATTAATGCATTGTGAAGCTTCTTGATATGAAGCATGATATTGATACCAGTTAGGTACGAATGATATTAAATGTGCAAGTGATGCACATGTATGATGCAAGAGTATAAGTATACTAAAGGCCCAATATGGTTTCCCTGATGAGTGAAACATGAGGCAAGCATAACACTTGCCAATATTGAACGAATACCATGGATGCATGGTTGACTCCATTCTGAAGAGTCATGAAAGTTCTGTTTTGAATGATAGCTTAAGGGGAATGTGCTCCATCTCCCCAGGAAAATCCAATACAAATAGATGAAAGATTAAATGAGCAAGGATGCTCTGTTGTCATAATAAGAGGCAAATGATTATGCCTTTGAGGATCACATGAGAATGCTTGTAAACTATCATGAGTTGACTGATTTTAAATTAGAGATGTATGTATTCTATGAATTATACCTATGGCAACTACACACATGCTTATGATTATGAATATGGCTAAGTACATCATGGATGTAAGTTAACAAAAAATAGAACATGTGTGGATACAAAATTTGGATGCATGTCAGAAATGCATGTCTATGTTCCTTAAAGAATGCTTAGTAATGAGCTGAAGCTAATTCAAGGTTGAGGCCTACAAAGATAGTGATGGATATGCAATGAGGAAGTTGCATGCTGAAGGAGTTACCTGTGAAGAAACCATGTAAGGGCTCTGTTAGAAGAACAAAGTCACAACCCTAATGATTGCTGAAGGTTGGGCAATGGGATGCAAAGCCTGCCTATATAAGAATCTTGGATTACATTCTTAAAACAAAATGTGTAGGTGGAAGACTAACAACTAAATGTTAACGACTCTGAGAACCGAATGATAATGTGCATGATGCACAGGTTCATGACCCACTATGAACAAAAATATTGCTATTAAAGCATGCTTTTGTATCCAAAAAGGTTAGAGTGAGGCCTAACCAAGGCGTCTCAGGAAAATATCAGGGAGATCCCAACCTAGAATAATTTGCAAAAAGCCAAGAAGAGGAAAAAGGGGGAACACCTGTCCACCCTAATAACTTTGAATTGCTTACAGAGTTGTAGGTCTTAGATGAGAAACTGTGAGAACAAGTACAACTGGGAAAAGAGAAGGGATAAATAAGTATGTTTGATCAAATAAGCTTGGTTGAAGCCACATCAAGCAAAGGAAGTAAGGCATTAGAAATAACTCAGCTGGGTTGAAATCCCCAGGCTATGTGGAAGAAGTGGGAAAAAGGGGAGAGCCCCTAACTCATTTCTTGCTATGTGTTATGTTTCCTATGGAATGAGAAAGATGATTTACTAATAAAAGTAAATGTTTGGACACCATATTTATACTTACATTGTGTTGGTATTAGAGAAAATCAAATTTGGGTGGCCATGAGTGTTGGCACCCTGGTTACTAATGAAGGAAGAAGGCTTGGGTGCATTCAAGAGAAACTTGTAGTTTCATATGTACTGATTTGGGATCATGATCATCCTGTAGCCGAAAGCATAGTCCTGCTGCAACAATGAACGAGAATGAATAAGCCATATGGTGAGAATCTTGGCTAAGCTCCAATGCACCATGGAAAAGTTCTTGTCGTAAAGTATGGAAAACTTTAAATCAATGCAAGGGTGCATTGGGTATGAATGTGTCCACGAATGTTGGCACATTCATTAAAGTCAATTGATATCTGAATTACATTTTGAAAAATTTGGTAGGATGAAATGATGCATAGGTAAGGGATGATGTATCCTTTTGCTTTGTATCCTTTAATAGATGAAAATGACTTGAACTATTAGTATGCCCGATTTTGAAAATATAATGTGCATGAGAGATAACAATTTGTTCGGATGAGGAATGTTGAAATTGCAGGAGGAAAATGGTCTTGGATATGGCAGTATTGTAAGCCCATAAGGAAGACCAATTGCCTACTGAGCCAAACTGCAAGGAATGGTATTTCCTTTCCGAGAAAGTGATTTGACTGTTAGCATGCACAATTTAAGAATTGTTTGTGATGACATTATAAAGGTACAATGAAAATATATGTGCATGGGAAACTAACAATTTGTTTGGCTGATTGAAGTTGAAAGTCCAAGAAGCAAAGGGATCTTGAATATGGAAACATTGTAAGCCCATGAGGAATACCAATTACCTGCTGAGCCAATCCGCTATGGGAAGGAAAGTCCCATAATTATGAATCTGGTTCCCATGTAGAACAAATATGAAAACAAATGTGGAATTTGGAAATCTGTGGGTGACAGATTTACAATATGAGAGAAGAAAAGATCTGTCCAGAAAGGAAAAGATGAAGGTTGTCAAAGCTGTAAAAGCATGAAAAATGGCTACTACTGAGCCATGAGAACCCCATGGTAAGCCATGATCACCTAGAATATGTTGTGTTGAGGTAACACAAGTCGGAGGGACACCTCGACTGTAAGGCTCGATAAATTCTCTGGAATTCTTCCCGTGCGAGAAAACCTTGGCAAGGCAAGATGGATCACCTGAGGAACTGTATAGCAGAGAAGGGGATGCCTGAGCCTGGTCATGGAGGGTGAGTGACAACAAGGAAGAGGATACCTTGATAGTTCTTGTAAAATATTGATTGGGATCATGCACACGATGGGTAGTTCTTCCTATGCGAGAAAACCTTGGAAAGGCAAGATGGATCGCTCGAAGAACTGTATAATAGAGAAGGGGATACCTAAGCTTGGGCCTGCAGTGTGAGTGACCGCAAGGAAGAGGAGACCCTGATAGTTCTTGTAAACTATTGGGATCATGCACACAATGGGTATGTCAAGGAAAAACAACAAGCCTGGATAACAAGACAACCATGTGGATACAAATCCACAAACTGCGCAGATAATTACTGTGCTAAATTATGAAATTTTCCTAGAAATTTTATGCAACAGTAAAATGTTTTCGCATGAGACTATGATTAATTTGCTTGTTGTCTAAGAATTTATTGAAGACAGGTGACGAAGGCCAAGAGTATGGAAAGGACCTGACCATGAAAGAGGATCGATATTTCTGAAGCAGCTGGATGAGGAATTCATAACAGGTGTTATTGAGAAAGAACACTAATGTCAGTTTTCCTTTTAAGGGGGAGGGGATTATAACACCCCTGTTTCAATCATATTGTAATTAATCATAAAATAGGATTACCATGCTAAGGCATGTGGACGATGTAAATGTATTATTTTTAAATTGACCATAACTGACTGTTAGGGGGTGAAGCCTTGAAGTATGATCCATGATATCTCTAGAGGAAAGAATCAATTAATGAAGGAAAGGACTAGTGGTTGAACAATCAACCACCCCCATGAATGGAAACATGGGCTGTTAGCCCGAAGTACCACAGAGACCCACATAACTGAGCTTCCTTCTGATAGAAGGAGCATGATAGGTTAGAAACCTTCCTAAAGAAGGAAGGTAAGATACATATAGGGGGATGTTAAGAGAAGAGACACCGGACGAGAGCACAAGCTTGGAAGGAGATGCACGAACCAAAAGGAAGTGTAGAGAACACGACCTAAAGGACCTGAACATGAGATTGATGCGAAGGAAGCATCTGATAAACCTCGTAGGGATACTATGACAGAGAGAAGGCCTCTGACAGATGGCACAGTTCCCTAGTGATATCATGGCTTGGCACGGGGGTGGCCAGAGTGCTAAGGATGAATGCCTCTGAGCCTATGGTTGGGTGAAAAGGCACACACCCACAGTCAATTAGTTGGCTGCAACTTGTAATAGATAAGTATTCTTGTACCCTGTGTAATTGAGTTCTAACTATGTAATAAAATTGGATATACTGTGAATATTTTCAGGGATGTGCATGATTGCTTAATGGTTATATTGTATCCCTTTTATTTATGCTTGATTGTGTAATTAGGCAAGTAAGAAATGATATGGTTCAGACATGACTTGTACTCATAAATTCTTGAGCCATGTGGTGGCTTAAGCTAGACCCACAAACTGTGAGTTCGTCAACCCTGGGTATAGTTTCATGTATGGATGCCGAAACTCCTCGTCGTTCTGAGTCCCTTGGAGGAAGGAGTCTGTTAAATCTCAGGAGAGATAGTGCACATATGCACAGGCTCTCTGCGAGGCAAGCAAAGACCGAGAACCACTTAATTTCTAGAGTTGATGAACGAGTGCAAGGGGTGTGTGGAAGAATTATTCTAAGTGTCAAGTTCAAGAGAAAGAGCGCAAAGCTCTTAAGCCTTCCAAAGCTAACAAATCTCAGGAAGGATAACGAGATTGAAGTATCGAAAGGGAAGGTTTCTTTGTATGGAAGAGGAACGAACGAGATCTATTTGGGAAGATCCAAGGTCTGTTGTGATCATTGGATACGGGAAAGAGCGCGAGAGTTAACCCCTTGAGTCCTTCGGACTTCGCGAGTTCGACGAATTGAGCGAGTTCGTCGTAAGGGAGGTAAAATCCCCAAAGTACCAAAGTCCCAAAGTTAATCTATGCCTTAGATCCAAGGATGCCTGGGAGCCATCCCGACTGTCAGATCTAGGAGGTAGTTAGTCCGACATTAACTGTTTCGGGAGAATAGAGGCTTAGTAACTTCAAAACCCCCGAAGTCCCAAAGTCCATCCTATCCCTGTTGTGCCAGGAGACACGTGGCACCAGATCCTTCGCTTCAGAGGTTTAGTGCTCCGAAGGAAAATGGATTGTGTGAAGCGAGAACTCCCGAAGGCTAGATTTCACCCTAGCCGTCGATCTTAGAGGATAGGTGTCAGAATATCTGCCACTTCAAAGAAAAGTCACTTCGTAGGAAAGCTTGTTGCAAGAGGAAAGAAATCCCGAAGGCCGAAGTGCCGTAGTTCATCCTGACCGTTGATAGTGGGGATGTGTGTCTAGATATCCGACACTTCGGAAGGGTTGCACTCTAGAGGTTTGCATTGGTGAGTACTTTGGAACTCCTAAAGCGCCAATTCCCAAAGTGATCTGTAGCCGGGGATTCTTGGGGGACACGTGTTGATATATCATCAACTTTGGGTGAAAGCCTTTCGGGAGAAAGAGAGTGTGGAGAGGCAGAAAATATCGAACGATGAAGTCCCAAAGTGAATCAAGACCGTCAAATTCCCGAAGGATGCACGATGTCAGATTGTGAACTTCAGAGAATTTCCATTCCGGGGGAATTCGTGCGGTGGTTGTCCTGGCGCCTGTTGTTTTGGTGTCCGGTCACAAATCACGATCATATGCAAGTATAAGGGGAATGGAAGAACCCGAAGGAATTAGAAGAGGATATTTTCCAGTTCTGAGCTCGGTTCAGACCATGGAGTCCGTGGCTGGAAATCCCTGGAAGAGAAGAATGGAGTAGAATCCCCGAATGAGGACATCAATTTCTCCTCAGAAGATCAAAATTTTTATGCCCCGCCATGGGTGTGTTACAGTAGGAATCTTAGATACCTCTGAAGAAGCGAGTTTGAGATGAGGAAGAGGTCCAACATTTTTTCAACCATATTTCTTCCAGTCCATATATTCCTCCAAGTGGGGATGTACTTCATAGGTTGAATGTTTGACAGGCCCACTTCATCCAGTTTGAGGATGAAAAAGTATGAGAGTGGGTCGTTTTGAATTGAGGCCCCCCAGATTTCACAGTCATCCAAGGTGAAATTTAGGTCCCCAATGATTATGAGAGAGCGTTGAGATTGAATTGTGTTGAAGAAATTCTGCCATAAATCCTTTCTTTTTGAATAGGGCCCGTAGACATTTGTGCAGTGGAAGTATAGGTTGAGTTCATTGGAGAAAAGGTGGGTGTAAAGGATTGAGGGAGAGGCCCAGGATTTAATGTGTTTGAGAGTGGATCTCTTCTAGCCTGTGATGATTCCACCATATCTTCCCTGGGCATCTAGGGAAAGAATATTCCATCCTAGGAGGGAGGTAGAGAGAGAGGATTCAACTTTTTTTCAAATAGTCATGGTTTCTTGGAGGAGCAGGATAGAGGGGGAGTGAATTTTAACCATTTTTTTAATGGCTAATCTTTTGGTGATATTATCTAGCCCATGATATTTATGAGATAACACAATAATTTTGAAACCTTTCTAGGGGAATTTGATCTAAGGGTCCCTATGAGAGTTCTTTGTTTCTCGTATTTTATTTTTGAATTTTCTTGATATTGAGCATGGGTAAGAAAGGATTTCCTGCCCCTTGAGGATGGTTTTGATCCTGAGGGAGGGAAGCGCCAAGTCCTCCTTCGGTGCCAGAGTGATCGAAGGGGAGATGACGCGAGAGGGAATAGAGGTTAAATTTTGAGGGGAAGAGGAGGGACGATATTCAAGTCTAGGTATGACATGGGCAAAAAGGAAGGAGGGGGTAGGGATGATTTTGAGAGAAGGATAAAAAGGGGGGTGGAGTAGGCTCTCAAAAGGCCCGAGAGACTGGAAAGGAGAGGAACCCCTAGAGGGCCTTCTGATATTGGAAAATAAGGTGATCCAAGTGCAAGCCCAAAAGAAATGAGAGGATTTGTAAAAAGAGAGGGAGTAGATTCCTTACCCGGGGGACCTAGCGCAAACCCATCGAGGGGTTGAGGAGATGCATATTCTTCTAGAACATTGATGACTTGTGGAGCTATCACTGAAGAGGAGAGTTGAGGTGGGTCTTGGTTCTAGCTTGATGGGAGATTATGCTTGTGAGGGGGTCCACCACTAGTGAAAACTTTGGTCCAACGAGATTTTTGAGTCCCTATTATGAACATAAATATACATATACCATAGATATTCATAACATAATAATTAATAAATAATAATTATTAATATTGAAAGGTCATGTCTCAAAAGACATGACTATTGGTAAAGGGCACCCCTGCGTGGGTATATAAGCAGGCTCTCATTCTCAATTGTAATCATCTATCTTATTATCATATCTTATCTATTCATATTTTATACATTATTCCTACATGGATTATTATGTTATATTCCAAGTATTTTGGATAATTCTTGTGTGAGCGAACTTTGTTCGTCTCATTTGGTTTCAGAGCTTTGTTTTCCTGATCCCGACCTTTGGCCAGTTCTTTATCAGACCTTGTCTGATCTGGTTTTTAGCCAACCCCATCGTTTCAGAGTTTCTCTGAGTCTCTTAGTCGTTGACCACCAATCAACCTTTTGCCATTTTAAGAAATCAAATTCTGAATCAAGAAAAAAAACAATATATCATAAAATCTATTAAAAAAAAAAGATATATGCAAGGTTGAAGAAAATCTGTTTCATTTGGTTCCATCACAACACCCATAATAAAAAATTGTCATAGAAGGTGTGCAGTTCATTGGAGCCATGTGTAAAAGAAATTGAAGTATTGTACATATTAGTTCATTAATTTTGAGTCGTACAATTAGCAATTGGTTCATCCGTACAACCACCATACTTGCAAATCAGTCTGAATTAACAAAATACATCCATAGGAAGCGTCGTACCTGCATCAAGCAGCCTCTGCCATCCATACCATAAACACCAACAGTTGTCCATACAAGTCCACTTTAATTATCAATCGCCGTAAATTTTCCATACCTTTTCCAGTGATCGGTTCGTACACTTCTGTTGTATAGCAACATTTCACATCCGTACTCTTCGTGGCATTCAAGACAAAATTTGTTGGAAAAATAAAATAAAATTTGTACTTCCATCCGTATGGTCATGTGAAGAGTCACGATTATTTTCAAGGAGTTATAAGGATACGTACATCAAGAGTCATGATTTTTGAAGAGTTACGATTGAATAAAATCAATTAAAGGTGCTAAATCATAGGTGTTGAAGTATACAAGTTTAAATAATTAAAAAAGGTACTTTATTAAAGAAGAAATATTATAAAAGAATAAATCAAGTTTAATAAGATACCTTTAAGAAAAAAGAAAGTGGAAGGGTGAATAAGTGAATAAAAGGTACCTTTATAAATATAAAGTACATATATATTATGGTATTTAAGGTTTCAAAAAGGAAAAAAAAAAGGTTTATAAAATCAAGGTTATATATTTAAATAAAGTATCGAAGTATTATTGAAGAATAATCTTATAGGGATATTATTTAATCCTTGAAGAAAAAAGGATTATAAGGAGAAGGAATTTTTCTAAAAAGGATTGAAGAAACATTTAAAAATCATTTATTATGGAAGAATATCAAGGTAATTTAGAAATACAATCACGAATATTGGAAGGAGAACTAGGACATTATAAAACGAGCAATAAACAATTACAGTTTGAAATTGAGAAGGAAAAATATTTTAATGGGTTAACACAGAAAGATAACCGCTACTTCAAAGAGCGTATTCGGGAACTCATTGCAAATGAAGAACTAAAGATCGAAAGACAAAAAATGGACCAAGACTTAATAGAACGAAATGAGGAAATATTACGATTAAAAAATCATAATTAAAATCTAATAGTTAAAATCAAGAAACCAAAAGAAAAGAAGCAAGGGAATACAAATTTAGAACAAGAAAATCGAGCTCTCAAGGAGAAATCAACCGAAAAGGAAGAAAAAATCTCCTTCTTAAGGAACCTTAACCAGAAGTTACTTGAACAAATTAAAATCTTAAAGGATGAAAGAAAGAAGAATCTAGAATCAGAAAAAGACAATAGGTCAGAAAATAAGGAAGAACTCTTACGATTAAGATGACATAATCGAGACTTATTAACTCAGATTAAAAAGTTGAAGCATGATAAGAAGACTTTACAAGAAAAGTCAGATTGCAAAACATCATTAGTCGATAAAGAGACAATGACTGAACCTATGGAACTAAAGAAGTCGTTAGATGTAAAAGTCTCAATTCTGGATAAAGGAATTAATATAGAACCAATCAAACTTACAACTCAAAAGGATGTGAATCCAATTGATGTAAAGAGGTCTTCAAATGTCTAAGAAGAAACAATCCCGGACCATGAAGAAAATTCAATTCCAAAATTTAATCAACAAAAAGCTACAAGTATACGAAGTAAGGATCGAGTTGCAAGGATTCCTTATCGACATCCTAATCACAAAAATCGATACTTTAGCCAATCCTTGTATCAACAGAAACAAATGACCACTATGTCGCAGAATATTACTTCCACTACAAGTGATGCTCAAAGTAGAAGCTATCATGGGAGTCAAAATACATCAAGTTCTTTCAAAGAACCCTATAAAATTTCCATGCAGAAGATCGAATTAGGATGGATAGACTCCTTTACAATGTGACAGTTCTGCTCAACGCTTAGAAGATCCTATCGTCTCAGGTCCTCAAGGATTACTAACTCAATAATGAAGAAGCATGAGACAATAATTACAACTTAGAGTAAGAGATTTAAGTCTTCCTTAAAGTATGCTTTGAGGAAAAAACATTTTTAAGGGGAAGGCAATGTTATGAACATAAATATACATATACCATAGATATTCATAACATAATAATTAATAATTAATAATTATTAATATTGAAAGGTCATGTCTCAAAAGACATGACTATTGGTAAAGGGCACCCCTGCGTGGGTATATAAGCAGGCCCTCATTCTCAATTGTAATCATCTATCTTATTTTCATATCTTATCTATTCATATTTTATACATTATTCCTACATGGATTATTATGTTATATTCCAAGTATTTTGGATAATTCTTGTGTGAGGGAACTTTGTTCGTCTTAGTCCCCTTTGAGCAGTCTTTGGCGACATGTCCATAGAGGTGGCATCAACCACACCTGAATGGAATACCCTCATAGTCGAGAGTCTAAGTGAAGGACATATCCCTCTAGGAGATAATGATTTCTTCGCCAAGGCCAATCGAGAGCTTTATGCCTACCAGGATCTGGGCCATGCCCATGTAGCCAGAGGATGTATAGGAGATATCCAATTCATAGAAGAGGTTGATGGAGTTGTTCATTTCCTTGAAGACACCCTCAGAAAAAAAAAGTGAGAGGGAGGCTTGGAAATCTTACCCATACAGGGGAAAAATCCACTTTTTCCATTATGGCATCAAAGTTCATAGTCCATTGTTTTAGGTAAAGAGATTGTGATCCATGGGACCAAGAGCCTACACAAATATTATTTGCATATAGAGCTGATCATAAAGTCCATTCCAACCATCCTTTTTCCAAGAATAGACATTTGGGGGAGTAGACCATAAGCGAAGAGAAGTTCTGCAATGTCTAATGTCAGGGAGGTCACCGAAATCCTATTTCTAACGAACCTGCCAACGAGGTTTTCATGTTGCATTGTTGCTACTTCGTTCAACTAAATTTTGTCGACGAGAATCATGTTTTTTACCCCCTCTTTCCATTTTAGGCATCATTTTTTTTTCTTTTGCGGTCAATCATATCAAAGGCACTTGTGATGGCGATTGAGGAAACCATAGAAATCGGGGGGTCCCCATGAAGAAGGTTCTCTGTGAGAATATTTTTGAGAAATCCATCTAGATGGGGTGAGTCACGAGACAATAAATTATCTAGAAGATTGTGCAGGTGCTAGCTCCCGATGACGGTTTTGTCATGATGATTGTGGATGGATAGAACTAGGCATTCATTATTAATAGAGGGGGAGGTGACTGGTACCACGATCACAAGTGGGGATATCAACAAAAGAGGGGGTTTGAATCTGTAAGAGATCACAAGGGGGGATATCAACAAAAGAGGGGGTTTGAATCTATAAGAGGATGCAAGAAGAGTCTTGTTTAAGTAGAGAGGAGGGGAAACACACAAGGGATAAGTTGAAGGAGGGTGTGAGGGTGAGCGTGGAAAGGGGAGGGGAGCGAAAGTGGCGTCCTCATGGGAATGGGCGATTCAGGTGGAGAGGTCGAGGGGGAAGAAAAAAACATGAGGGATAAGCTAAGGGAGGGTGTGAGGGCGAGCGTGGAAAGGGGAGGGGTCGAGGGGGAAGAAAATACGTGAGTAGACCAGATGGAGACCCCCAGATTTGGAACAAATGAATAGTAAAGGAGATACCTGTCATTGAGATCCATGATGATGTGAGGTTGGGGATCAAACGATGTCAGAGTGACATCATTCAGACATCACAAGGAGACCGAGGTAAACCTAAACTGCCGCAACCATAGAGCCCCCACTGAAAGCTCTCATCTAGAGTTCTATACTTATTATAATTTGAATTTAAATTATCAACATGGTAACACCTCTCATTATACACGATTTCAATTATTTTGTTATCATGATACATAACTTCTAATTAATTTTTTTTTTATATTTGCTGCTATTTTAAGTAGAAATCAAAATATACATATAACCATTTTTATATCTCAAGAAAGAGTACTGTATGTACAAGATAGATTCTTATGATTTTCAATCAATATTGTGAATATTACATTCTAGCTTTACAAATACCTCATTTGGTTACAAAAAATAACATAGTAAACTTAAAAAAAGGCATCAATATTATCTAAAAAAAAAGACCAAGAGACCTCCCAAACCTATCAACCAATTATCAAAGGATAAAAGTCTATTTCTGAGAGCACCTCCTCAATTCATAATTATTTTCAAACCAAAAGACCTTCATGTAGAGTAATTGCCTCCTTTGAAAGAGCATCACCCCGAAGATTAAATTCTCTATAGAGATATCTTATGGAGATAGATTCAAAAGTTTCCTATAACTCCTAGATTCTACGCCACTAAGGTAATAGAGATATAATTTCCAAGTGAGCTCTCCCTTTAAACCAATATACTACTAACTTAGAATCACCCATCACATGTAAAAGTATTATTCCTTTGTCTCGAGCAAATTTTAATAGCACCCAAAGGGTTATAAGCTCGACTTGATTATTTATGCCGACTCCATCTCCTAGTTTTAAATGAAAAAAATGATCAGAGGTAAGATGTAAAATTACACCAACTCCACAATGACCTGGAATTCTTGACAAGCACCTTCGAAATAACTCTAGCACTAGAAGCAGAAAGTGCATGTTTTAAGAATATGGAAGTTGTAGAAGCAACACTGAAGAAGAACAACATGAACATTGATTCTTCTTCTTATTCTTCTCATGGACATGCACTTTCTGCTTCTGTTTTCTCCTTCAATGCAACTTCTACTTATTCTTTTGATGAGTGGCTTATTGATTATGGAGCATCTTATCATATGGCTAAGGATAAATCCATATTTTCTTCTCTAAACGAATGTAACACCAAGAAAATATTTGTTGGTGATGATATATCTCTTAGTGTTGTAGGGTTTGGAATAGTTCATGTAGATAATGGTCATTTCAATGATGAATTATGTGTTCCAAGTCTTTCCTACAACCTTCTATCAATGTCTCAAATCACTCATTCAGGTGAAGGTAAAACTATAAAGTTTTCACCTCACCAAGTTGTAATCTAAATGATCCTAATCATGTTCTTGCAACTGGAATTGCTGATGATATTAATAGGTTGTACATGTTTGACAACTTTGGGTCATCATATTTTCCATTAGTTTTTGTTTCTCATAGTGATTATTTGAGCAAACTTTGGCATGAGCAGTTTGGTCATCTAAACTATCAGTCATTGCAACAACTATGTAATCAACATATGCTGACTGGTCTTCCTCTTGTTTCTTGTAGATATGGTGTTTGTGTCGATTGTGTTCTCGACAAACATCACCAGGACAATTTTGAAAAATGTGCCTCTTGGAACACCTCGACCCCTTTGCATCTTGTTCACAATGACTTGTGTTTTCCACTTTATTTTCCTTCTTTTTATGGGTGCAAGTTTTTCTTAACTTTCATTGATGATTTCTCCAGACACACTTGGGTTTACTTCTTAAAACTTAAGAGAGAAGTGTTTGACAATTTTTTGGCCTACAAGGCCCTTGTAGAAAAACAATCTGGACATCAACTTCAAAGGTTAAGAATAACTAATGGAGGAGAATATGTGAACACAATTTTTACAAGTTACTACACCGCACATGGCATCTAAATGCAATAAACTATTCCATATACACCGCAACAAAATGGTGCTGCTGAGAGAAAGAATCACACTTTAAAAGAAATGGTTAATTGTATGATCCAATCTAAGGGATTAAGTCTTAATTGTTGGGCGTAAGCCATTAACTATGCAAATTACATAGTAAATCACACTTCCACAAAGGCTCTTAAAAATATAACACCATAAGAAGCATGGAATAAAATTGAGCCAGATGTAAGCCACTTCCATGTATTTGGTAGTGTAGCATGGGATCACATTCCTGATGAGAAAAGGAAAGATTTATAGCCTAAAAGTGAGAAGTGTATTTTTTTTGGATATTCTGAAGATGTCAAAGGTTACAAACTTCTTTAACCTCGTTATAATGAAATTATTATTAGAAGAGATGTTAAATTTGATGAAAATCTCTTGGCACATGAGCCTAATTTAACATTTGTGCCTTCTTTAGCTTGCGAGCCATATTTGGATTTTTTTCCATCTTCTGTTCCTATTTTGGTTTCTTCTTCTTCAGATGATGATAGTGAGTATGGAAATCCACCTTCACCTGCTCACCTTTCTCTATATGCATCCATTGAACATGAACCTACACCAACACCTCAACTTCCTAGATTGGTCTGTTCAACTCGAGAAGCAGTTGATGATCTTATTGATGATCCTTCAGATCAATGTCAGACAAATTCATAGTTCCAATGCACCTCTTCTCTTTTGGATTAAGTTTTAGAGATTCATGATCCAAAAACATTCGCAGAAGCTTCAGGTCATCTAGACTGGGACACAACAATGAACAAATATTGTTTCTCTTTGGTGAATGATACTTGGGATCCCAAAAAGAAACCAAAATTAAGATTGAGGAAAGACCATAGTTGGACCCCATGTCCACATTTCAATAGGATGGATGGATGCTAATGATGGTACCAATTGACTACATTGATTAGTAGGTCATATTATATGGATTTATTCCCATGTTTTGAGGAAAAAACATGCCAAGGGGGATGGGATGTAATGTACATAGGGAGAATAATATGGGATACTTAGGGAGGTACTTGTTACCCACCCATGCATAGGGGTAACTGAAGGATATCATGTATCATGGCCCACAATGAATACAATGATCATGTTGATGATGGTGATCAACATGTCCACCCATGGCATCCCATTATCCTCCCTCAGATTTCCTCTAATACTTTGGATCAACCAAGTTCATCACATCCAAACAACATAGTGTTTGGGATATGGTAAGCCAACTTCACCATGAGGTATGTTAGTCATTTTTTCATATAGGGTGTTGTGCTTAATATACTAGGCATTTGAATGAGGATCATTGGTTGAATTTGGATAATGGATCATAAGCTCAAGAAGTTATGTTTGTTTCCTTGTTTCACCTTGGTGGTCAAAATTTGTACCCTAGTCCTGTGTTGTCACCCCCAAGAAAAATGGGTACTACTGGGAGGCCCTCACAAGGGTAACATTCCATTTCCCCGCCATACTTAACACTTACCATCCAAGAGCCTATCATAGTGTACTGAACTTCGGTAAAGTCTCATAGTCCATTATCTCATGAGAAGAGGGGCTAAAGGCTTAGAGGTTGATTGTAGTTTCTAGTAAAATAATAATAAAGAAAGAATAATGATAAAGAAAGAAAGAGATAATAACAAAGGACTCTCAAAATCCAGTCCATACTTGAGTTGTACCCTTTTTGTGTTTTCCCCAGTTCCAAACCAGTGATTCTATAACTTGAAACCTTATAAAGGGGACTTGCAAATATGATAAAAGAATAGTAAAAAGGAAGATAAAGGGGTTGGAAAAATGTAGCGCTTAGAAAGTGGTAACTCAAGAGTAAGCCATGAAGTAAGCCCAACATGTATCACTATCACACTTACTCTTGAAGGGTTCTTTTCTTTCCTGCTTCCCTTGGGACATATCCCTCTACTCAGATATTTTATTTCTTGTTTTGGTTGACACACCTAATAGGGTCTGATGATGGTCCTCACATATTCAAACTTGCCAACTTACATAAAGTCTTGAGCTAAATGTGAAATTTGAAGGGGATATTTGATGTGAATTGTTTGTGTGGATTATATCTTAAGCAACAACTTACTTTGTATAATATAAGGGATTTTATACCTTGTGAACATTGGCTTTACTTGATTCCATGCTTTGATTTGATTTGGATGCACCTGACATGGTACTTTGAAGGAAATCCCATGCTTTCACCTAGGACATTGTACCTTTATTGTAGGATATGGTACATGTGATCCAGAGAGTTGAGTCATTGGATGGCTTGACACAGTCAATTACATGATCTCACACGTTTTGACCTTGGACATTGGAAAAATTGGATTGCAGTTGCTAGATATGATCATGATGGCACAAAGATGGGAAAAACATCCACATCCTGAGCACTGCAGCCCAAATATTAGCACACATTGGATGGAGGACACTGCATTGGTAGATGGTTGGATGAAATGAAAATATGACATACACCCTCATACACCTTGGATTCCATCCTTCACACCTTGGACATTAGGCCCTTTTGATGTTGATGTCATACTAGGGTTTGATGGAGATGTTGGGGTTGTTGCCACTTGGACACCACATGATGTGACATAACACTTGATGATGGTCTTCACCTTTCTTGCACTCCTAGATGATGCCATGTGGACTTTGGAGGCCTTATCCATACCATTGATGGATTGACATCACCACATGTGTGACTGATCCAAAAAGGATCCAGGGAGGATTAAGGACAACTCATAATTTGCAGAAGCAACTTAGGAAGCTCATAATGACCTTGACAGATAGAGAAAAGGAAAAAATTCAAACTCCTCAAAACTCAGTGAAATTGGCATCATCGCGAAGAGAACGTCACAATCTTTCAAACGGTGTAAACAACTCGTCAAACAAAGTTACAGATCAAAAGATATTCATGGTCAAAGTTTTGGTCAACCTAGCCCAATCAACAGGGATGAGTTAGCATCAATATGGATGATGTCAGCATCTGTACAACATATGTGGCACATGCAAAGGGTGACATGTGTCATGGTGATGTCATCATGGTGATGTGGTATCACTAGAGGCTGCCACGTGTCACTCATTTTCGACATTTTCAGGTCAACATGTGGACCAATGAGAAAGTGCCACGTGGCAGTCCATACAACCACGTGGAAAATCGTACGAGACGTGGAAGGATGAGATGGAAAGTGACATGGCAAGGTGACTGTGCAAGTGGATGGCATGGGCCAAGGGTTGGCTACCACATGGTAGTGGGAAAATGCCTAATGAGGGCCTGAAACTATATTTTCAAAAATATAAAAAAGGGACCGCCAAATCTAGCGGAGTCCTGCCAAATGTGGTGGCCAAAATACAAGTCCGAAAAATACAAAAAACAACTCCAAACTTGGCGAAAGTTCCAAAGTCATATATATTATTATAACTATAAGCCCAAAAGGGGAGGCTCGCGAGCTTGACCCTAGGACCTCCCCCTATCTAAATGCCTTATAGTAGTCTCCGCCAATCGTTAGGCCAATGGGCTACGTTGGTCAATTCACCCAACATTTTATTTAAATGTTGAATTTTACCCATGGACGAGAAGAGGGTGCTCGACAGTATGGACAGACATGATTTTCTAGACAGAGTACCGTGAATTAATTGCAGGGTGCAAGCATGAAAACCAAGACGATATTTCTTAAGGGCCTGGGAGTGCCAAAGTCGGATTGAGGTGTGGAGACAATCATTTTTGGGTAATTCGATGCCACAAATTCAATGGTGTTGTTTGTTTTCTGATCCGAGAAAATCTTCTGCAATTTAATTCAAGAATGAGGTATACTTATGTATTTTGCCAAATTCTTTTGCTGAGTTAATAAAAAGGCCTAGCCATTTGAGAACAGGACCTGAAGACATAGTCCACCAGGGAGGAACTCCACTATCAAGTTTTTGTGTTCATATTTGATGCTTATGTCTCTTCATTATTGATCTTTTCCTTCTTTATGGTGCACTTTAATTTATGCTCATTTAATACAATTCTTTATAAGTCACTTCGATGAAAAGATCCCAGATCATGTTGGTATCAGAGAAATCATATTTGAATTGAATTGTTGAGTGTGAATGCTTACTAGGGCCAAGCAGAAGCAGGTGAAGGACCTATTAATACTTTCAATCCCAAATTTGCCCGTTTATCCCGAAGGAAGAAAATGGTAGAAGAGGACAAGTGTGATGAATATGAGAAAAACTTCCATATGGTATTTTATCGCATGTTAGAAATGGTCGAGTGAATGTATGGAGACTACGAGAAGATGATGAAGAATAAAGGGAAGAAAAAGGAAGCACAAGTTGATGATAATGCTTTAGTAAATAAAGGGGTTGGAGGAGACCCTCCTGAGCCTCCATCTTCACCATCAAGTTCTAACTTTTCTTCCTTTGAGCATTCTCATCATTCTCATCATTCTAGCCATAAAGCTTCTTTTAAGAAACCATTATTAAATCTTGATGTAAAATTTTCTTTACCTATGTTTAATGGAGATGCTAATCCTGAAAATCTAGATAATTGGATCCAACAGGTTGAAGTATATTGTTGTGTTCAACAGATTGATGAAGAGGAAGTTAAAGTGCAATTGGCTTCTCTTCGGTTGGAAGGCACCACTCTCATATGGTGGGAGAGAAAAATTTAGGACAAAAGTAAGTGTGGTGATCTTGTTTCCTCATGGTCGAAATTTAAATCAACAATAAGGAAGCAATTTTATCCATTGGGTTATTTACATAAATCAATGATGGAATGGAAAACTTTAAGAAAAAGTAAAGGTCGAATTGTACAAAGTTTCACGGAAGAATTTAGGAAGAAATCTCTTGCATTAAACATTCCTTTGGATTCTTATGAAACTTTAATGAAGTATATTGGTACACTTCACAATTATTTTCATCATACTTTTCTATTGTTTAACCCCACCAGTCTTGACAAAGTTTGTGTGCAATCCACTCACCTTGAGAATAGGGGAAATCATGTTCAAGAAGATCCCACAAAGAAACCTTCCAATCTCCCACATAAGAAGTTTAATAAGTTTAAAAGGAAGGACAAAAATACCACCACTGTAAAGAGAGAAGAAGGAAAACCATATTGCACTCATTCCAAGAAAAATGGTCACGATGATGAACACTGTTGGAAACTACATCCAGAGAAGATAATGAAACAATTCGGTGGAAAGGGGAAGACAAAGACTATTTCTACAGTACAACAAGATCTTGGTTCCGATTCAGGAGATGAAGGAAATATCATATTGGTTGGAGTACAAGGTAAAGATTCCCTTCATGCTAGTTCAAATTCCAATAATTAATCTCATGATGATGAAAGAAAGAGGAATGGATTATTTCATATAAGAGTTGTATCTAAACACACTAAGATAGATACATTGTTTGATCTGGGTTCCCAAGTAAATTTTGTATCTAAAGCACTTGTAAAAAAGATGGGCCTTGAAACTAAACCACATCCAAAGCCTTATCCTCTTTGTTGGGTATGTGATAAAGCAAAACTTAATGTCACCAAGCAATGTAGGGTCAGATTTTCTATTGCTTCAAAGTTGATCAATGAAGTGGATTTGGATGTCGTATCACTTGATATATGTGGCATAGTGCTGGGGAATCCTTATATTTATGATAGAAAAGCAGTCTTCTTTCGTCATGAGAAAAAATATCACCTTAATAAGGGGGGAGTGGAATATATTGTTAGAGCCCACAACATGAGGGTAAACACAACACTTGTTAGTGCAGGACAAATGAAGAGACTCATAAACACTAATAATAAATATGTACTCATGGTCATAAGGGAGAAAGATGTCAGAACATCCGATGCTTTCCAAGGATGTGATCCTTCTCATAAGAAATAATTAATTGATATTGTTTATAAGTATGATGATATTTTCTAGGAACCAGATGGATTACCTCCTAAGAGGGAAATCCAACATGAAATACATCTTCAATAGGATTCTCCTCTTCGTAATGTGGGCATGTACATGATGTCAGTTGTAGAGATGATAGAGATCAAGAAGAAGGTACAAGTCTTATTAGATCAAGGGGTCATCGGGCCCAACTCATCTCCTTGTGGTTCTCTGATTGTGATGGTGCTAAATAAGGATGGCACATGTCAAATGTGTGTCGATTACCGGGCCTTAAATAAAATCATGGTGAAAAAATGATACCCTCTTCCTCGTATAGATGATTTACTTGATCAATTAAAGAATGCTGCTTATTTCACTAAGTTGGATTTGCGCAGTGGATACCATTAGATCAGGGTTGCAGAACAAGATGCATGGAAGACTACCTTTAAAACCAAACAAGGATTGTTTGAGTGGTTAGTTATGCCGCTTGGGCTTTGCAATGCTCCAAAAACCTTCATGCGTGTGATGAATGATGTATTCAGGGAATTTCTATATGATTTTGTGATTGTATATTTAGACGACATTATTATTTTTAGCGGGACTTGGGATGAACATGTACGAATGTAAATCAAGTATTGGATACTTTGCAAAGGGAAAAGTTGTATGTAAAATTGTCCAAGTGTGAATTTGGTAAGACTACACTTGTGTACTTAGGTCATATTGTAGGGGGAGGACAATTGAAAATTGATTCTTCCAAGATTGATGTAATTGTAAATTGGCCTGAGCCCAAAAGTGTAACCAAAATATAAAGCTTCTTAGGTGCAGTCCAATATCAGAGGAGATTCATTTCAAACTTCTCCTTTATAACAACTCCTTTGCATGCCTTAACTAGTGTGAAGAATACTTTTTAGTGGGGAGGAAAGCAACACAAATATTTCGACACTTTGAAGGAAAATATGAGTACCGCACCAATATTAGCACTGCCAAATCTTCAACAACCCTTCGATATTGAGACAGATACCATCAAGTATTCCATGGGTGCAGTATTGATGCAATATCATAAGCCTATCTGTTACCACTCTAAAACCTTTAACCAAACTATTGTTAACTATCCTACATATAATAAAGAGTTGTATGCATTAGTTCAAAGTGTAAAGAAATGGAAGCACTACCTATTAGGGAAGGAAACAATCATACATACATATCATCAACCCTTACAATATCTCCAAGCACAAACCAAACTACAACAATCTCGACATTATAGATGGATGGGTTTCCTACAACAATTTCATTTGGTAATCAAGTACAAAAAGGGTACAAGTAACAAGGTAGCTTATATGCTTTCTAGACCTCCTATTGTTGCTTCTATTATTTTGAAGAATACTTGTTTATCTCATGATAGCTATGTGGAACAATATGCCATTGATGAATATTTTAAAGAATTATATGAGAAGCTAACCCATGGTGCATAGGTAGAGAAATATTGTCTACAGGGAAAACTACTCTACCATCTTGGAAAGCTATGTATTCCTACAAGTGAATGAGTCCATGTAATACAAGAAGCTCACACTTCTCTTGTGTCTGGGCATTTTAGGGTAGGAAAAACTATGGCTCATCTGTAGAGGTTTTGTTACTGGCCTCACATGAAATCAATTGTAACTAAATATGTAAAGGGGTGTGTGATGTGTTCTACTTGTAAGCCCACTAATAGAAAATTGGGGCTATACTCACCACTTCCTGTTCCATCCCATCCATGGGAAAATATCTCCAAGGATTTTGTAGGGGGTTTACCAATGTCAAAAAGGGGTCATGACTATTTGTATGTTGTAGTGGATATGTTCAAAAAGATGTGTATCTTAATGCCATGTAAAAAGAAGATCATTGTTGAGCAGACTACTAATCTCTTCTTTTAGTATGTTTGGGTTCACTTTGGGTTACCCACATCCATTATCTCAGATCGAGACACTCGATTCCTTGGGGATTTTTGGACAAGATTTTGGAGAATGATGGACACCAAGTTGAAGAGGAGCAGTGATTTCCATCCATAGACTGACGAACATACATTGTTAACCGAACAATGGTACTTTTTCTTCGAGGCTACTGTAACACGCATCCCAAGTTATGGGATGAACATATACCCTCTATACAACATGCTTACAACTGAGCCTTACATTCCTCCACTCAATGTTCACCTTTTGAGACATGTTTTGGGTATTTACTTAAGGTTCCTTTGGACTTTATGTATGGGAGATACGCCGATTCAAATGAAGAAAGAAATGAAGACAGAGCTCTCTAGTTCATCCAAAGGATCCAACAGGTACATCAAGAAATCGGGGAACAATTAGAGAAAAGTCAAGCACAGTATAAATCTCGGCATGAAAAAAACAGGGTCAATCATTAGTTCCGGGTCGGAGACTAGGTATGGCTTCACATCAACAAGGAAATATTGAAGGGTGAAGGAAAGAAACTGAAGTCCATCCGTTACGGACCCTTCTCCATCTTGGAGAAAATTAGTACCAATGCTTTTCGTCTAGATCTTCCACCTTACACGTAGATCTACTCAGTTGTAAATTTGGAGAACTTGAAACCTTTTAAGCCTCCCATGATCATGGATCGGGGTGAGGAAGTTTCAATACCTTCAGTTGATGAGTTTTCTCCTAAGTACTTGGATGAGTTAAAGGAAGATATCATCTTGGAAAAAAGGATGAGGACTTCACGTCGGGGTGATGTTGATTATCTTCGAGTAGGCTTAAAGGGCACACATCCAAGTAAGGCAAAGTGGATTGAGAAGGACAAGGTGAGGGAACTCGTCCCTCACTTATCTATTGATTGATGAAATATTTTGGTGGTCCAAAAAGATCTCAGTGGGAAGGAGTGATCCAAAAAGGATCTAGGGAAGACTAAGGACATCTTAGAATTCGTAGAAGCAACTTAGGAAGCTTAGAATGGCCTCAACAGACACAGAAAGGGTAAAAATTCAACGTCCTCAAAACTCAGTGAAATTGGCATCATCACGAAGAGCGCGTAACAATATTTCCAACTGTGTAAACAACTCATCAAACAGAGTTACATATCAAAACATATTCACGGTCAAAGTTTTGGTAAACCTAGCCCAATGAGCAGGGATGAGTCAACATCTGTACTACTGATGTCAACATCAGTACATATGACGTCAACATCCATACAATATACGTGGCACACACATAGGGTGACACATGTCATGCTGACATCATGATGATGATGTGGTAGCACCAGAGGCTGCCATGTGTCACTCATTTTCGGTGTTTTCGGGTCAACATGTGGACCAATGAGGAAGTGCCACATGGTAGATCATACAGGACATGGCTGGTTGACATGGCAAGGTGACTGTGGAAGTGGATGGCATGGGCCAATGGTTGGATTCCACATGGAACAATCATGGGTTGCCACGTGGCAGTGGGAAAATGCCCAATGAGGGCCCAAAACTAGATTTTCAAAAATAAAAAAAAGGGCCTGCCAAATCTGGTGGAAAAAATACAACTTAGACAAATCTAAACAAAAAATCCAAACTTGGCGATGGTTCCAAACTCATATATATTGTTATAACTATAAGCCCAAAAGGGGAGGCCCGTGGGCTCGACCCCGGGACCTCCCCCTATCCAAACACCTTATAATAGCCTCTGCCAACCATTAGGCCAACGGGCTCCGTTGGTCAATCCACCTAGCATTTAATTTAAATGCTGAAGTTTACCCACAGACGGGAAGAGGGCACTCAACGGTATGACCATGCATGATTTTTGAGACATAGTAAAGTGAATTAATTGCAGGGTGCATGCATGGAAATCGAGACGAGATTTCTCAAGGGCTTGGGAGTGCCAGAGTCATATTGAGGCGTGGAGACAGTCATTTTTGGGTAATTCGATGCCACAAATTCAATGGTGTTGTCTGTTTTCTGATATGAGAAAAGATTCTGCAACTTAATTATATAATGAGGTATACTTGTGTATTTTGCCAAAGTCTTTTGCTGAGTTAATAAAAATGCCTACCCATTTGAGAGCATGACCCAGAGACGTAGTCCACTAGGGATGAACTCCGTTATCAAGTTTTTGTGTTCATATTTGATGCTTATGTCTCTTCATTATTGAACTTTTCCTTCTTTATGGTGCACTTTAATTTATGCTCATTTAATATAATTCTTTATAAGTCACTTCGATGAAAATATCCCGGATAAGTGACCATATCATGTACTATTTTCATGTTTTAGCATTTGTAGAGGTTATTTTGAGGGGTCGGCCCCACTTAAGCATGGATCATTGGTGTTCTACTCAATGATGTGGACAATTGAGTGCTAGGGTTACCTTAGAAATAATTCTAGTCCTCAAACTTCATTTCTCATCATCAAATATCCCCACACTTGTGAGTGAGAGCTCTAGAAAAGTTTTGCTCTACTCTCTTTTGTCTCTTGGATCTAGTCCGCACCTTTGGAGAAGGATTTTCTTGTGGATGTTTTTGATTTCTTGGATGATATCTTGTTGCAAATAGGGTTTTTCTTGGCATAATGATTTGGATAATTAAGTAATTTTATTTAAGTTGATATGTTTTCTCATTGTATAATGTCATAATTTCTATCTTGTTGCATGCTATTTTGTTCTAATGAAATCGTAGGAAGGAGACATAAGGGTTTCTCTCCTTCCATACCTTTGTTTGTCAAAGTTTTGATGAAATCATTAAGAGACCTAGCCTCTTGCCAGGATTCAAATACCTAAGGCCCAAGATAAGTTTCACCTTAGAGTTTTGATCTTAGTCTATTTCGATCCTTGAATTAGATAATCTAGAAGAAAGAAAACGACACCTAGGCCCTAAGAGAGGTTGCACCCTATGAATTGTTTTCATGTGGGTTTTAGTCCTAAGGCCCAACAGAGGTTGCATCTTAGGGTTGAAACTTCATTATTATTGACCATATAATTCATTCTTCAAAGTGTTGCATGCTTGAATCCATAGCCCTAGAAAGTAGACGACACTAGTCTTGATCTCTTTTGATGACGAAAATACTCTTATAACTCTTACTCTCTCTCTCAAAGCCATTTGACTAAATTTATTAACTCCAACCCTAACAAACAAGTGAATTTAATTGTAGTTATAAATGTTTGCTATAACCATTAGGGTTTGAAGTAATTGCTACATACTTACTTAATATTGTGGCTAATTATACTCAGAATCATTGTTTAGCAATTGGATGTTGTTGCACTTGTTGAAGGCTTAATTCTTATGCACAATTAATAATTTTTTGGGTGCGTTTACCTATTGTTGTTACAAAACATTCATTTTTGTTATACATTAGTTTACTGTTGTAAATTTGCAACAACAATTGGTTTTAATGATTATCTAGTGTCTAAAGGTGATTGATGAGCTATATAACTTGTTAATTGTCTATTATATGCATTTGATTGTTTCTTCTCTCGTACAGGTGAACCAATTACATCATTTTCCTCTTCACCTCTCTTAGACCTAGTCTTTAATATCTAAGTGACTAAGATAGGGGATTGCAGGCTTGACTAATCTTACTACTTGATCCCTTGAGGTTACTAGAGAAGCCTTCCTTGTGTTGGACCTCCTTCCATCACTAAAACGAGGGAAGTAGCTACTTAGGTGAAAATTGTAGAGACTTCTAATTGTTACAAAATATTGATATCTTGTGGAGGGTTTTGCACAAGTACAAATCCTGTGATAACAGTAAAGGGGATAATGAATGTAATGTGACCAAAATAATGGAATAGGCCCACTATGTAATTAAAAGAAAATAATATAATAATAATGAGTAGTTGGCATAAACCCATAGGAATGATCATGAGAACGTATAAATACACATGCGTATCATTGTATTGGAGATGTGTGTTGGATTGTATTGTTTTATAACAAGCATGGCTTATGGAGTGGTTTCTTCTATAAAGAGTATTTGATGGTGTTACCCTACCCTAAGGGTTTTTTCTTCTCTATATTCTAGTGTTGTTTATGGTGAATGTTTTGATATCTTTGGAGTTTAAGGGCATTTTAAAAAAGTTCTATGGTTTATTGTCTCTTACATCTACTAAATTCACTACAAATTCTACTCAAATCCACTAGGTATTTTTTAGAAAACTCTAGGTTTCAAGCTTTTTTACTAAGAATCACTAAAATATCTTTTTAGATAAGTTTAAAAACCGAAAGGAAATATTTTTCCTGTTTAAAAGCATAATTGTTCATTTGTCAATATTTCTAAATGGATTTAAAAACTATATAATCTATAGAAAAATGGAAGATTTGTAATAACATTTTCATTTTAATTCTCTAGATAATATATCTCCTAGAAGAACTCCTTATAAAACTCTAAATTGGTTACCAAAAGGGAAAAAACTATTACTAAACACATTGAATAGATTGAGAGTGACGTGGAAGTTTGTCCAAAACTGTTCCTTGTTTTACGATTACACAAGCCCGTTGTTGAACAAATATTTCCTATCTATAAGGATATAGAGGCACATATCAGTCCACAAATTCCTTCCCCCAACTAAAGAGAAATATACATAAGGATAAAAGGAGGAGGAGTAACATGATGTGGTTCCTCCTAGTGACTGGAATATGAGAAATGAAAATGGTTTATTTTTTATAAACATCAAAATATCCCACCTAAACTCTATTGTACCCAGGGCTACTATCATGTCATGTTCTGAGGCAATTTAGTGGAATATAACTCATACCGACATTAGGACAAGAATTGTTGTCAATGATGAAGGTGGATGCACCGACTTATTTTAAGCCTTAGATATTGAGAAGTATTATAGACTTTGTGAGCTTGAAAAACACATGATTACATGATTTGTTGAACAATTTCATAGGGAGAATAATATTAAGAAAATTGTAACCAACTAGTAGGTCGAGGAAATTTTTTTCTTAGGGAAAATAGATGGAATATACACCATGATAAACCTAAGAGACCCTTAAATATATGAAATGTCTCTCATTTGTAAGATCTATGGAGAAAAATACTATGCAGATTTTAAGGATGCTTGGGTTCCTTTGGTTTACATTATCATAACCATAGGAAGTGTTTTTAATTGGAGTGCAATTCTTTCTCATTCTTTAAATAGAGAAATTAAAAAAGTACAAGAGGCCAGGGAAAAAACTAGATTTGTACCTCCTTTCTACACGACCTCTTACATTATGTATACTATTTGTGCTGCTAACCCTTTCTTGGGTTGAGTTGGAATTGACATATAGAATATGGACATGTGCATGTTTATTGTTAGGAAATGTGGGAAAATAAATTCAAAAGAGATTATGCCCTATTGTGTGATCACTTTCTTGCATCATTGTACAAGCTCATCTTTTGTAAATAATGCCCCATAATCAATAAGGAATCAATGGGACTAATTAAAAGAATAGAAACTTGGTATATTCAATAAAAACACACTTATTTAAGGATATATGGTGTAAAAACACTTCCATATTTGCTTCTTAAATTTGTACCTAATAGATTGATATTAGGTGAAATAGCCTACCAAACAATTCTTCAAGGAATTAATGCATCATTAGCTAAAGATGTAAGAAAAAATACCTTTATCCCATATTATACGTATATTAGAAATTATAGTCTCTTAAACTAAAGAAAGCAAGTACAAGAAGCCAATGCTATTCTAGAATATAGGTTTCCTCAAGGTCAATTTAAAAAGCATGAACCTTTGGACCTTACAGACAAACATAGTTTCATGGTATCCATCATTTGGCCATATGCACATGAGCAATGGGACCATGATATACCTTATGAGAATGCTATTGATTGGGATGAGGTACAACTAAGGCTTAAGTCTAAATGTTTTTATTCTTTTTGTAGTATGTCCTCAGATGATCAAATGGAAAGAATAAAACAACAATTAGTTGAAGCTATAAAAATGATAAAAAGGGATGAAGAGGAGAAGAATAAGGTTGAAGGGGATAGGATTAGAAATAAGAATAACTCATAGTAAAATCTGAAGAAGAAAAGAGAAAGAAAGAGGAGGAACAAAAATTGATGGTTAAAGTAGAAAAGGATAAGAGAGAATTGGAATAGAAATTGCAAGATGAAGCAAAAAGGATGAGAAAAGAAGAAGAACAAAAGTGAAAAGAAGAATCCAAGAAACAAGATAAGGAAAATTTTGAAGCAATAAAAAAATAAGGTTGGAGAAAGAAGTAAAGAAGAAAGAAGAATACCCGTAGGGGTGTAGACCGACTGGCAAGTGCCGTGTTAATGAAGGAAATATGTAAAGGAGGTCTCAAGTTTGATTCTCACCTCGACTTACCCGTGCCCCATGCTTGCAGGCTGTGTGGACGCACTTGGATGTTGTAGTGGTAGAAGAGGAGAATCAACCTCGTGTCATGCGAGTATGAGAACCATCTAAGTTGCCGATTCCGCTAACACACACAAACAAAAAGGATAAACTCCAACAAGAGAAATTATATTTGAGTAAAGACCAAGAAAATCCTTCTAATAATGTAGAAAATACACAAAATCAATAGCCTCAGGGTCAAACTCAAGAACAACCAACTCAACAAACTCATCAATTGACTGCACCTCCTCCTAGCAGTTTTATTGATTTGCCAATGTAATACCTAGTAATTGAAAAGCTAGGTGTAGACAAATGCAAGGAGGTTTCTATGGAGAAAGTCATCGCACCCAATACTATGAAGAACATATTATCATGGGGTGACCAGTACACATAATACCCACTAGAATAAGTGTTTTATCTGGAGTTAACTTCCTATAATAAAAGGAGACAAACAATTGTAAATCAAACAAAAAAAGGAAAAATATTGATTTAGATCATACAATTTTGTGCACTATAAAAGCACATGTCATTGATACCAAAAGGGCCAGGATGATTGATATATTTTATATTGAATTGATTGTTTCTCATGTAACCATAGAAAAAGACAGATAAAATGAATTATACATTTAAAGTTTGGAGAATAATTATTCACATTAGAAAATCAAGTAAAATATTATAAAACATCATTAGGACTAGTGGAGAATTTTGTAGAAGAGGTTCTAGAAGAAGATAAAATAAACATTCATATTAAGAGAGATTTATTCACAAAGGATTTCAAACTACAAGAGTTGATTACATAGTTATCTATCTTGTATAAATAAATTCTGATTTGTAAATAGAAACAAGCGAAAGTTCAAGATCAATTGAACTTCATTAAGAAAACGTAGAAAAGTAGAGACAACGAGGAGGATAATATCATAAAGTTTAATAAATATGGGTTATATGAAATGGATCAAGACATAGGTTATTGGTTAGAATGTCCCATAAATCATAGAATCATATTGAAGATGATTGGCTATCCTACATCAAAATTTGGGACTTCATAGAGGATACCACTAGACAATGCAAATTACCATCCTTAAGTCCTCCAAATTTTTTCCATTTATTTGAGAAAGTATTGAATACATTTTAAAATGAAGTCCAACAACATGAGCACAAGATAAAAGGGATAAAAACCATTGAACAAGGTCATCTCCAAAAATATCTAACCAACAATGTTAGAAAATCCACTCAGTTGAAGTGACCATTACCAAAACTAGAAAAATATAACAAAAGGTTCCAAAAATATCTAACCAACAATGTTAGAAAATCCACTCAGTTGAATTGACCATTGCCAAAACTAGAAAAATATAACAAAAGGTTCAATAGAGAACTTCCAATTTTAAGACAACATATTTTTCCTCACACCAATTTATGTCATGAACTTTTTAATAAATGGAAAAAATATGATCAAGAAGTAGTTAGAGACTTAACCCCAAGTTCACCTGAGGGTTAAGTCAAAAGGTGGTCATCATAAGCAATTTTTTAATGTGTATAAATATTATAATTTAATGAGATGTACAAGATTTTTGGCTCTAGAGTTACGATTAATGAAAGATTGTATTAGAATTAATTCTCTTACCATCACTAATTTGGAAGGGTCTAATTGGGCCTTTTCCTTAGGTTTAATCCCTACTATTGGGTATTGAGAATCCAACCCCATTAACACAACAATTTCCCAATTTCATCCTTATTAATGGAGGGTACTTTTCTTGGATGTATCAATTGTTTCTTTTGTCAAATAGGTTTAATGTCACTCCAAGTATAGATTCCGTGTTCAATAATGTGGGGGTCTATGATGGGAATCTCTTCATAATAATATGCAAAGACATCACTAATTTTTTTGAACAAGGTTGTATAAGTTGTTATTTCTTTGGGAGAATTGCCATCACCATTAAGAATTTTTTCAACAATGATAAGTTTGGAAAATATCTTCATAGGTATCATTTTAGAAATATTAAATAAGTTCATTTCCTCAAATGAATCAGTAGTTGAGACTTTGTTCTTAAACCAATAAATATCACCTCATGAATGAAGTCTTTAGTCTCGATCTCAAATTCGTCTAGTTCGGTGAGAATTTTCGAGGGAATAAATTACAAACAATAATGGAGGTCACGTGAAGAAAGGTTGAGACTAGTAATGGCTTTGAGAATTGTTCCATCATAATGAAGGAAAATATTAAAGAAATGACTTGAAATAGGCAGCTTGAAATCCCAATTTGATGAAGAAAACTAATCAAATGTTTGATCAAGGCCTATATTGTCATTGAAATAATATGTCCCTTGTTATCTAGGTTCATTTTTAAACATTTAAAATATGGAACCCATGTACTTTATCATTGGCTCCAAATGTGGAGTTTTTAGGATAATTTCTTTCCTATTGTTGGAGTATCTTAATTGAAAAGGAATCAAGGCTTCTTCTTGGATGGCATAAATTGCATACATGGCTAGCATGGCCACACATGAAAGTTGTGGTGGGAGTTGAGAAAACACCCCGTTGACCCTAAAATTACCTAAGTTATAAATATCTCTATTGTGTATCATACTTCATACTTAGAAAAAAATTGATCCACGACGGGTTCATAACTTTTACCTTAACCTCTGCTGTGATTAAAATATACTACTCTATTCGACTGCACACAATTAATACCAACACTTAGCCATATTCTCATATTCTTCGCGAAATGGTGGGTCCGCATGTGTACATTTCTTCTCCAATTGTAATCACAAGTCTGTCCGTCCGCTTTTGGTACTTAGTCATTTTTCTTGAGATTTTATGTTCCATACTTGGTCTTTTAAGTTTAACCACATAACAAGAGTTTGTTGCACTACTTTGAAAAGTGTTCTCTTGTCCGTCCGCCTATCCACCATCCTACACTTAGTCATGTTTCATGAAACCGCGAAAGCAAACATATTTCATTCAAATATTTGTATAATTTCCTTTTCTCCATTCCGTTGTGAATCCTCGTTCCTTATCACATTCACCAAAAAACATTTAATGTATATATTAAAAGAAACGATAGATGGTTAAGTAATAAAGAACCATTATTAGTGGATTTTTTCTCAAGACCTTTCTCATAAGTTCAAATTTAATTTTCCAAATCACTCTTTCAAAATAAGAGATCTAGTGGTTAATACGAAGAAATAATTATTTTATTCCAGAAAGAATGTGCATGCTTGGCTAATTCTTAAGAAAGATGGATAGAAGAAGAGAAATATTTTGTGGAGACACAATTATTACATTTGCATGAGATGAATTGAAATACCACTGGTTAAGAACATACAAACATTATTCTACATTATCTCCTAAGGAAAGGGATGTTGATGATATCTAGATATCAATGATCACAAAGGAAGGATGCGTTCCAAAGGTATTTGATATAAAATAATTGGTAATATGGTGCACACACAACTATGAGAAAGACCAACGAATTATCAAATTGAATGGACGGTCTCCAATCTCTCTAACACCATCAAATTTTAGCCAAATGATTAGGTTACCGAAGCCAACAACAACCTTCAAGGTTGAAGAAGCCAAGAAATTCATTAGAGATAAAAATGATGGCATGGATTTATTACCGCAATGTCTTGAAGACCCGACGACAATGCTGAAGGATTTATCCGTGATTCAAGTTAGTTTATTGAAGAAACCTTATAAACAAATGACTTGGATTATTTCTAAGGTACTGGGGTAGGAGTCAATTCCTACTATCCCTCGCTTATCTCTCTACATTTTATACTATTCTATTCAAGGGAAGAGAATTTTTGACTGGTCTAAAATTATATCTTTTGAGATATCATTTCAGCTTTCAAATTCCAAGAAAGATAAGAATTTTTATATGTCTGCGTATTTGTTCTTCGCTATTGTATATTGTCAAGTATTTCAAGGATTGCATTTGTCAAGACAAGTTTATTCCAAGACAGACCCAATTCATACTTGGTATCATTCTTTGTGGAAGTAGAAAGCGATGTACCACTTTTATGAAGTTTATGATTCATTTCTGTCTTCTTTCAAAAGACTCATGTTAAGAAATAATACTTCAAGATTATCGTTGGAGGAGGAAACATTCTTAGACAAAAGGGGAAATTTTGAATCAACTGAAAAATATAGCATAATTCGAGCCTATTTCTCTAGGGAAGCCCCAATCTATCTCTCGTTTTATGTACCTGATAAGATATTCATGGTAGGAGTCTATAGACAATACATATTTTGGACCAATTTCTTTTATCAAAGGAATAAAAGGAAATTCATTCGATTGTCGTGGAAAATTGGTCACATTTCATTAAAAAGCGCTTTAAATATTGATGAATTTGCAACTCAATTCAACCAGTATAATCTTAAATTGACAAATCACGTGAATGGATTTGAACCCTAACAATGTTTTATGAATCATATGGTATTTGTGGGTTTCAGTACGTCATACATAAATAATTTTATATATGGGGAAGAATAAAATGATAACAATAACTCTAAAGAAGTGTTAACTGTAGATATTGAGACTATTATCAATACAAATGAATCCCATCGTCAACAAGGAAGGGATATTAGTGTAAATAATTCAAATTCTCAAAGTTCTTCTAAGAGAATCGACACACCCAAACATAATCCTCAAAATGTGTTGCAAAAAAAACAAAAATCTTTGATTGAAAATTTAGGTTATGGAGATGATCCTCATCATCCCAAAAATAATATTGGAAAACCTCACAAATTACCAATAACTAGCAAGAAAAAGAGACATAATAATCAACATGAAGTTGAAGAAGTCATACCCGATGAAGACACTCTTCTTGAAGACATGGAGTTGGATGCAAACATCGAGGACATAGAGTTTCCAAATGATGAACATAGGATTTAACATAACAAAGAAATAGCAGGAGAAATGGTAACTAAAGAGCCTCTCTTTTATGAAGAAGAATCTTTAACCCTCCACAATGAATTATTTGATAAATAGTTAAACAATCTAGTCTTTGAACGAGTAAATTCGAAAGGAAAAAGAGCCCAAGGAAAGACACATAGCTATATTTGAATGGAGTCCCAACATCAAGAATTACCCAAAAGCATAAATCCATCGGGGGCGCTCTGGAAACATTAGTTGATGGATTGGAAGCCAAAAATGCAAGGCTTAAATAAAGAATTAAAGAATTGGAATGTTATTTGATGCAACCTCCTATCTTTGTAAGTCAAATTGCTTCTATTCAATCTGGGAGAAATCCCAATGGAACACCTGAGTTGAAGTTGAAAGGAACATCAAGTTTGTTGGCTGCAATCACAAGGTTTGTTGGAGAAAATATAAAAATGAGAATGCACCTTATTTTAGAGGCATGAGATGTAGGGAATTATATTGTTTCTTTTTCTTCTGAATTAAAAGATTTAAGAGAATATCTCCAAGAAGACCTAAACAATGAAGAAGGTTTCTACACAGACGTTGTAATCACATTTATTTTAAAATTTTCTGTCATGACCGAGTTGAGAAGAAAAGAAGAGGACCTACCTTCCCCTACTCGAATAAAACAATTGAAATCTTGCTAGATAAAAAAGATAAAAATGCTAAAAGAAATATTAGATGATTGTGATGCTCTGGTCGTAAAAAACGAAGCACTTTCTCACAGATTGATTGAAATAGATTCAACAGGGACTACAAGGGAGGTCCAAGACCCATAATTAATTTTAAATTCCATATTTATGACAAGGCAACAATTTGAAGAACATGTGGAAATATTAAATGGCCTATCAGCTGAAAAATTTAATAATATGATTGAATAAACTGAGTATGAGATTGAAAGTTGGTTGGTAAATTATGTAAATAAAAATGAGGATATTGAAGATACACTCCACCAACTATCGTATGAATTAAGAGAATTGGAAGGCACAATATTTGATATCAAAGTTAGACAAGAAATAAATGTTGTGCCAATGAAAGAATATATTGAAAATTGGTTGAAACAAGCACTATTCAAGATAACCGAATAAGATCAGTTAGTGGCAGTTGGTACTAGTCAAGCAACCATAGCAAGAGATGATACAAAAGGGACATCATCAAGGAAATGAAGAGGGAGATATTCCATCACAATAAGTGTAAATTTATCACATCCTTTTCCCATTTTCTTCCTGCTATCAAAATTCATCCAGTTATATTTTGTCTATCCCAAGGACAATATAATTGATTTCTGATAGTTCCTTTCTTTTCACTTTTTAGGTCTTTCATTGTTCCTGCCCTGTTCCAACTCCGTTCCTGTTCTTTTCTTATTTCATTTATTTACTTTAGGGTCCACAAGAGCTAATCCTAGTCCATATTTGGACAAATTCTTTTATTTTCATAAGATTATTAAAGACTATTTTATTTTTTGAGAAAATTCGAGAGAACTACTTCAGGCTTAATTTTAATTGTATCTTTGAACTACAAGCATTTGAGTATAAGATATTTGAAATTAACGTATCAAAGAGATGCATGTTCCAATTGTTTTCCCAATGTGTAGGAATACATTATCATTCTCTTGAACAATAACTAGAGTCAAAGGTTGCCTAGGTTGTTAAGCACCACAACCTTCTATACTTTGATCAGAGTGATTTGTAATAGCATCAACTTCAATCACAAAACATTGAAGGAAAATTGGGGTGTCATTATGAAAATTAGAGTTCATTGTGTGGTACATAGTTTTATCTTGTACATCACCATTCCCTTAAAATGTAATTGAAAATAAATGTTGCTTGAGTTGTTGAGCAACTCAACCTTCTATACTTTGATAAGAGTGATTTGTAATAATAGCAACTTCAATGACATCTTTGAAGGAAATTTGGGACAATATTCTTTGAAACAAATTTAATTCCATGGTAAAGAGTATTATCTTGTACATTACCGTTATGCTCATTTGTAATTGAAGACAAAGGTTGCCTAGGCTGTTGACCGACACAACCTTTTATACTTTGATCAAAGTGATTTGTAATGGTAGCAACCTCAACAATTGATCTTTGAGGGAAATTTGGGACCACATTCTGAGAAAAAAAGTTAATTATGTGGTAAATATTTTCACCTTATAGATTACCATTCCTTTCAATTATAATTAGAGTTAAAGGTTGCCTATGTTTTTGAGAAACATTATTGTATATCACAGATTGTTTACATAAATAACATTGAGTTTCAACAATAGCTACATTATTGCCTAGTATTTGAGGAAAATTCACAATCTCATTTTGTGATATAATCATTGTCGTTGTCTATGAGAAGCACATATAATTTTTTTTTACCTCAAATGCGAGTGAATTGAAGGACAATGTTATTTGGTTCCAAAATTCGAATATTAGAAAATTATTCAACCCTACATTGACCTCTTTTTCAAGGAATAATTCATTCATATGGTTGGTTGAATGATCCATTGATGAGTTACTATGCAAAATCAACAAAACAATCAACATTGATGTTATAACACATTGATGCAGCCCCCCCTACTCGCCCGTAGGGCTACACGACCTCCCGATCAAGGATCTCCGATTCTTGAGTCCAACGACTCTTTGGAACCTTAATGGTTCCCTTTTGTATCTAAACACAGGCCCTTTTGGTTCCTTGGTGTAGGTTTGATAGCACCCGCGAACTTCTCTTTCACGTTGTTGCGAAATCTCAGAGTACTGAGCGTTAGCTCCTTTTCGGCTAAGCCCCCTTTGATATGAACTTGGGCGACACCTTCTTGTGACCATGCAATTGCGGGCACGACCAATAGTGGTTTGGGATCAAACTTATTTTTGGCCCACAATTCTCCTCGAACCTCCACATGTCCCTTTATAAAAACCACGGTATGGATTGCGGCCCGCCCTCAAGGTTTTAAAGTCCTCACAACTTCTGTCCCCACAATGCTTCGGGATCGTCGATCTCACGATATTGACGATACTGTATGTATTGGCGGTTCAGATATGTGCCTTTCAAATATATGAATCATATCTTCTCCTCCTGAATCAACGATTGCGATCTCCTTTCGCGATTCTGGACTTTGGAGTTTTGAAATATCAAACCTCGTTTTTCTCTATATGACAATCTTCCAGAGTTGACGATCTGCAGACGCCTATCCTCACAATCAACGGTCCTATCTTCACTTTGGGTGTTTGACCTTTCAACTCATATCAACAGTCCTGTGGCCCCCTTCTCGATCGACGGTCGAGATCTCCTTCGAGTCTTCGGACTTCTGAGATCTCAAATCTGAAACTTCACCCTTCTTCCCAATGCCTTTTATCCGAAGGCTATAATCCACTGATGCATGTCCACTTGATCTGACGGTCAACGATTACTTCGGGTCTTTACCTGGAGTACATGGATCTGTGTCACGTCTCTCTTAGATTTGATAGCTCTGAATCACTTTGAGAGTTTACCTAGAGTTCATGGATTCACGCCATGTCTCCCTTAGATCTATCGGTCCAGATTCACTTCGAATATTCGAGTTTCGACAATCTCAGATCTCAACTGAAACCCCAATATAATTTACCCGGAGCTCACGATCTGTTGACAAATTTCCCTGTGTAGATCGACGACTCTTGGCTCTTCGACTATTCGAGATTCGAGTATTTCAACCTTTCACCTTTTTCCTTCCTCTAGATCTCACGATCCTTCGACACGTATCCTCCTGGATCTAACGGTCCAGATTCTCTCCGGCCCTTTGGCTCTTCGCACTTCGAAAATATCAAGTTTCAAACTTGTCTCCTCCTGGACCCATGGTATATGACGGATCAAATTCACCCTGGGTGATTTGACGTTTGAAGCTTACCTCGAACAATCTGACAGCTCAGATCTGTTCTTCCTGATCTGATGACTAAGATTCTACTTTGGTTCTCTGGCCTTCGAAAATCTCAAATCCTCAAACCTTGATGATCTCTCTCTCTTGAATGTACGAAGCGCTAAGGCTCATTCACTTTAATCTGATCAAACGATTGTTGATCCTTCACACAATGATCCAACAGACACTGTCACTCCTCCTCCCGAGCTTTTGATTTCTTCTGACTTAGAAGATTTATCAGTCTTCAAATGTTTTGAACCTTTGCTCCTGCTACGAATATGACTCTTGGATCTCGTCAACAATTTTGAAAAGTGTTATCTCTTATGAGATTGATCCTTAAAGGATTTCGACTTCCCACGCACTCCTTGCGTTCTTGGGATTTCAATAACTCAGATCGAAGGATTTCTTGAAAATAAATTCTTCTCGCCCACATGGAGTTCCTCTGTTCTGGTTCTTTGATGCTTGGTCGCTTCTTGATGCTTTGCACTCCTTGCACTTGGTCTAAGTTTCCTTTGTTCTCTCTGAAATCCTCTGAGTCAATCCGAGACTCAATCAACGTACTCCTTGCGTTCGAGATGCACACCTTGCATACGAGTTTCAAAAGAGAAACAATTGAAACTTATCCATTTTCATCACGAACTGATACTATCAACTTCTTGAACAATCACACATGAACGAAATGAAATAAAATCACATACACAGAATATAACATTCATTCATTCATACATGAAATGAACATAGTCCAAGGATTTGGGACAATTCTGTCTGTTCTATTCATTCATGAAAACAAATTACATAGTCTTTCTTCTACTCTATTATGTTCTACTGATCTCTCTAATCTCTATCTCATTCTCTCTATCCTATGTTACAATACAACAAAAAACTATCTAAGGACTAGCTCCACAAGCTCTCTCATCCTATTTGCAACCTATCCTATCAACTCTTAGCGGTTACCTACTTTGTCCTATTACAATAACTAACAATTATTGCCAGATAAGAGTCAACACTCTATATTTGCAACCCCTTACAATCCTTCACAACTTTACAAACACGACATATTTAAAAATGATGCTTTCAAAAATATCTCAACAAATCGATTTAATTCTGAGTTTTCTGATTTGAAACTCTGTCATGCTGAGATGTCGTTCCTTTGCCTCCACTCTTGCGTTGTGAGTTTGAAGGCGATGCTCCTGCATCATACTCCTCTGGTTAAAATTTTCATGGACTCATGTCCACGAGCTCCTGCACTGTCTTTCCATGCTTCAAAATATCATGTTCTGTGACCCAAATTGCATCTTCCATTGGATGATCTTTCCACTTCACTAAATATTCAGGATATGTCTTTCTCCTGGTCTTCTTCCTATCTCTATGTTCAATGATTTTCTCCATCTGATATTTTTCTACTGTGGGAAATTGTTCTTCCAACTGAAATTCTTTCTGATCATCTGATTCTCCTACCTCATCTCTCATGTAAGGATACATGTCTGCAACATTGAATATCGGTGATATCCCAACATTGTTTGGCAACTCAATCTCATAAGCATTGGCTGCGAATTTTCTGAGAATCCGGCATGGTCCTATCTTCTTCATCTTCAACTTGTTATACGTTCCCCTTGGGAACCTTTCTTTTCTCAAATGAGATAAAACTTTATCTCCAAATTTGAATTGAACTTCTCTCTTCTTCTGATCAACTCTATTCTTGTATTCTGGCTGCTTTTCTGTAGCTTTTCTCTGACTCTGTCATGGAGTTTCTGCATTTCTGTTGCAAAATCCTCTGCTCTAGCACTTCTGAACTCATCTTGATTCAGATCTCTCAACTCTGTAATCCCTCTTGGCTGTGTACCATACACAATTTCAAATGGGCTTTTCCCTGTGCTTATGTTCACTGAATTGTTGAATGCAAATTCTTCTTGTGCTAGAATTTGATCCCATTGATGACCTTGCTCACTGACTAAACTTCTCAACAAGTTTCCCAGACTCCTATTTACTAATTTATTTTGTCCATCTGTCTGAGGGTGATTTGCTAAACTAAAGGAAAATTTTGTCCCCAACCTCTTCCATATAGTCTTCCATAAGTGTTCTACAAATTTGGTGTCCCCGTTTGAGACTATTCTCCTCGACAATCCATGTAGTCTCACCACTTCTCTGAAAAAAAAATTGGCTATGTGTGTAGCATCGCTTGTCTTCTGACATGGTATGAAATGTGTTATTTTTGAAAATCTATCCACCACAACAAATATGGAATTGCTCCCTTTTTGAGTTCTAGGCAATCCCAACAAAAAATCCATACTGATTGCATCCCACGACCTTTCTGGAATTGGTAATGGCTGATACAAACCAATGTTTTGTTGTCTTCCTTTTGCATATTGACAAATTCTGCATTTGTTTACAAATATTTGCACCTCTACTCTCATGCTTGGCCAATAATACTAATTACTCAGCTGTGCAAATGTCTTATCATGACCAAAATGTCTAGCTAAACCTCCATTATGTTTCGCCTTCCACAAGTTATCTCTCATTGAGCATTTCGAAATGCACATTTGGCTTCCCTTGAACAATAATCCATCCTGGATCAAATATTCAGTCCATGGGATTCTGTCTTCCAACAAAGGATTATTGCATGCCTTATAAGCTTCCTTGAAATCTGCATCTTCTCTATACATCTCCTTGAGGTGTTCAAACCCTAAGGTCTCCACTTGGAATTCCTGTACAATTAAACTCCTCGTGCTCAAAGCATCTACCACTTTGCTAGCAGTTCCAAAAATATGTTTAATAACAAAAGTAAAATTCTACATAAATTCTACCCATTTAGCTTGTCTCTGATTCAACTTTTCTTGCCTAGTAATAAATTGCAAAGCTTGGTTATCACTGTACAAGACAATTTTTTTAGGAATTAGATAGTGTCTCCACTTCTTTAAATCTTGAATCACTGCATAAAATTCTTTGTCATATGTGGAATAATTCTTCTTGGTGTCATTAAACTTCTCATTGAAATAAGCATTGGCCTATTATCCTAACTCAAGACTGCTCCAATAGCTAATCCACTTGCATCACATCTCACTTGAAATGTTTTTCCAAAATCTGGCAAAACCAGAATTGGTTGTTCTGTGATTTTCCCCTTCAACACTTTGAAACTTTTTTCAGCTTCCTCTTTCCAACTAAAATACTTGTGTTTCTTCTTCATAGTGTCCAGCATGGGCGCACATATACCACTAATTTTTTTGATAAATTTTCTATAAAAACTTGCTAACCCATGAAAACTTCTTACCTCAAATATGTTTCTTGGCAATGGCCATTCTCTGATTTCTCTCACCTTTTCTGGATCCATCTTCAATTCATTTGAAGAAATCACAAAACCCAAGCATATGATTTCCTTCTTCATAAAATAACTTTCTTCAAATTTATCAATAATTTTTCTTGCTGCAACTTTTCCATCACTGATGTCAGATGTCTTAAGTGTTCTCCCTTTGTCTTATTGAAGATTAGTATGTCATCCAGATATACCATGACAAATTTTCCTATGAAGTCTTTCAATACTTCATTCATTAATCTCATAAATGTGCTTGGTGAATTTGTCAACCCAAATGGCATGACCATCCATTCAAACAATCCTTCATTTGTCTTGAATGCTATTTTCCATTCATCTCCCTCTCTCATTCTCATTTGATGATATCCACTCTTCAAGTCTATCTTGGAAAAATAACTCGCTCCACTCAAACAATCCATCAAATCATCCATCCTCGGTAAAGGAAATATGTACATAATGGTTATCTTGTTGATGGATCAAGAATCTATACACATTCTCCATCCTTCTTTGGACTTAACACAGTCGATACTGTGCATGGGCTTAGGCTTTCCCTGACTAAACCTTTATCCAACAACTCTTGGACTTGATTTTTGACTTCCTCATTCTCCCTAGGTGTCAACCTATAAGCTGCTTTGTTTGGTAAACTAGATCCTAGAATAAGGTCAATATGATGGCTTATACCCCTAATGGGTGGAAATGAGTGTGGTAACTCATCCACTACTATGTCAACAAAGTTTTCTAACAATTCTTGGATTTCTTCAGGCAAATGTTCCACATAATTATTTGTAAGGATAACTCTAGGTTTCCTCACTACAACAAATTGTATGTCTTTCTCCTTCTTGACGTCATTCAAGAGTTCCTTCCCACTCATGAGAAGTATACTTGAAATAACTTCCCTCTTTTTCTCTTTGTCTTCGATTGGTAACAACATATGTGTTCTAACATTATTTTCTAGGGTACAAGTATTATTCTTCCATCATGAATAAATTTTCTGTCAAAATGCCATGGTCTCCCCAATAAAATATGACAAACATTCATAGGAATTACATCACACAATATTTCATCCCTATAACCTCCTATTTTAAATTCAACTTGGCATTTTTGAATTACCATTACTTGATGTCCTTTACGCAACCATGATACCTTGTATGGGTTTGGATGTGCAGTTGTCTTCAACTCCAGTTTCTCCACCATCTCTGTGGATACTATATTGTTAGTGCTCCCATTGTCTATGATCACCTTGCAAACTCCGTCTTTCATCTTGCAAGCAGTTTTGAATAGACTTGTTCACTAAACTAGTTCCTCCACCTCCTTCTCTGGCTTAAGAAGAATCTTCCTCATCATAAGGTTCTTTCCTCTTTCTGCTACTTCTGCTTCCACATGCTTCTGTGATTCAACAATGTGAGCTTCACCTCCTCCTTCATTCTTTCTCTCGAGACATTCCCAAGACTTGTGCCCTTGCTTTCCACAGGTATAGCATCTAACTACGCCTCCTTTGGCTCTTCCTCTTCCTCTGGAAAAAAATATTCTTCCACCATGTTGTCCTTCTTTAGAAATTCCACCTTTCTCATGGTGACTATGCTGTTTTTTGGCTTCATGCTTCGGCTTCTGGAACTTCTCTCTGGTGGTTCCCTTACCTCTGCTTGAATTTCCTCCTCTGATTCGTTGGCTTTGCTTCCTGGCCAATTTCTCTTCAACTTTCAAGGCTTCTTGATAATCATCCTCAACTGTACTAACCAACATCATGCTGATTTCCTCTTGGATTTCATATCTCAACCCATTGATATACCTGGCTATGTTTTCATCCTCATTTTATTTCTGTCCAGCCCAGATGTTCAATCTGTAAAATTCCTCAGTGTACTCCTTCACTGATAATATTTTCTGTCTCAGGTTCTGCAATCTCCTGAACAAATTGATTTGGTAGTCCTTTGGGATTAATTTGGCCTTCAGCTTGGCTACCATCCTATCCCAGTTCTTAATTTTCTTCTTACCATTTCTCTTTCATTTGGCTTGCAGTTCATCCCACCATAGCGCTGCATGACCCTTCAGTCTTGTCACTGCATGCTTCACCATCATGTCTTCTTCGACATCTTCATAATCAAAGTATTTGTCCATATCACATACCCAATCCAACAATTCTTCAACTTCTAAATTGCCTTCATACATTGGTAGCTCTATTCTTGCTTTGGCTCCTATCTTTGAAACAAATTTTATTAAGTGATCTTGTGCAACATCCTCTTCTACATTTTCTTCGACCTCTACTTATTCGCTCTCATCTTCACTGATATCTCCAATGTCTGGGGCTCTTCTCTGTGCTGTTTCCATGGCGTCCAGTCTCATTCATATTTTCCTCATTTCTTCTTCTATTTCTGCATTTTCTCTACGCCTTCTGGGTGGCATGATTCCACTGCGTAACCTACAAACATAAATCCAATTCTTGATACCACAATTGATACCAACTTACCTCCTTTATCCTTTGTCCGCTGTCTGTAAAAAAACTCAATATTAGCTCTGATACCACCTAATGCATCCCCCCCTACTTTCCCGTAGGGCTACATGACCTCATGGTCAAGGATCTCCGATTCTTGAGTCTAGTGACTCTCTGGAACCTTAATGGTTCCATTCTATATCTAAACACAGGCCCTTTCGGCTCCTTGGTGTAGGTCTGATAGCACCCGCGACCTTCTCTTTCGCTCTGCTGTGAAATCTTAGAGTACTGAGCGTTAGCTCCTTTTCGGCTAAGCCCCCTTTGATATGACCTTGGGCGATGCCTTATTGTGACCACGCGAATGCGGGCGTGACCAATAGCGATTTGGGATAAAACTTTTTTCCGGCCCGCAATTCTCCTCGAACCTCCATGTATCCCCTTAGCAAAACCACGATATAGATTGCAGCCCACCCTCAAGGTTTTAAAGTCCTCACAACTTCTATCCCCGCAATGCTTCAGGATCTTCGATCTCACGATCTTGATGATACTGTCTGTACTGGCGGTCCAGATCTGCGGCTTTCAAATCTATGAATAAGATCTTCTCCTCCTGAATCAACGACTGCGATCTCCTTTCGCGATTCCGGACTTTGGAGTTTTGAAATCTCAAACCTCTCTTTTCTCCATACGCCAATCTTCCGAAGTTGACAATCTATAGACACCCGTCCTCACAATCAACGGTCCTATCTTCACTTTGGGTGTTTGAACTTTCAACTCAGATCAACGGTCCTATGGCCCCCTTCTCGATCGATGATCGAGATATCCTTCGGGTCTTCGAACTTCTGAGATCTCAAATATCAAACTTCACCCTTCTTCCCAATGCCTTTTATTCGAAGGCTATAATCCATTGACGCGTGTCCACTTGATCTGACGGTCAAGGATTACTTCGTGTATTTACTCAAAGTACATGGATTTATGCCACATCTCTCTTAGATCTGATGGCTCTGAATCAATTTGGGAGTTTACCCGAAGTTCACGGATTCATGCCACGTCTCCCTTAGATCTATCGGTCCAGATTCACTTCGGATCTTTGGGTTTCGACAATCTCAGATCTCAACTGAAACTCCACTATAGTTTACCTGGAGCTCACGATCTGTTGACAAATGTCCCCATGCAGATTGATGACTCTCATCTCTTCAAATATTCGGGATTCAAGTATTTCAACCTTTCACCTTTTGCCTTCCTCTGGATCTCACGATCCGTCGAAACGTATCCTCCTGGATCTAACTGTCCATATTCGCTCTGACCCTTCGACTCTTTGCACTTTAGAAATCTCAAGTTTCAAACTTGCCTCCTCTTAGACCCATGGTATCTGATGGCTCAAATTCACCCTGGGTGATCCGATGCTTGAATCTTACCTCGAACAATCTGATGGATCAGATTTGTTCTTGCTGATCAGACAACTGAGATTCTACTTCAGCTCTCCAGCCTTCGAAACTCTCAAATCCTCAAACCTTGATGAGCTCTCTCTCCCTAATGTGAGAAGCGCTAAGGATCATGCACTTTACTCTAATCAAATGACTATTGATCCTTCACACAGTGATCCAACGACCACTGTTTCTCCTCCTCCCAAGCCTCTGATTTCTTCAAAATTAGAATATTTATCAGTCTTCAAAGGTTTTGAACCTTTGCTCCTCCTGCGAATCTGACTCTTGGATCTCGTCAACACTTCCGAAAAGTGTTATCCCTTCTGAGATTTGTCCTTAAATTATTCTGAATTCCCACACACTCCTTGCGTTCTCAGGATTTCGATAACTCAGATCGAAGGATTTCTTGAAAATAAATTCTTCTCGCCCACCTGGCGTTCGTCTGTTCCGGTTCTTCGATGCTTGTTCGCTTCTTGATGCTGTGCACTCCTTACACCTGGTCTAAGTTTCCTTTGTTCTCTCTAAACTCCTCTAATTCAATCCGAGACTCAATCAACACACTCCTTGCGTTCGAGATGCACAACTTGCATACAAGTTTCAGAAGAGAAAGAATTGAAACTTATCCAGTTTCACCACGAACTCATATTATCAACTTCTCAAACATTCACACATGAACAAAATGAAATAAAATCACATACACAGAATATAACATTCATTCAATCATACATAAAATGAACACATTCCAAGGATTTGGGACAATTCTGTCTGTTCTATTCATTCATGAAAACAAATTACATAGTCTTTCTTCTACTCTATTCTGTTCTATTGATGTCTCTGATCTCTATCTCATTCTCTCTATCCTCTCTTACAATACAAAAAAAATCTATCAAAGGGATGGCTCCACAAGCTCTCTTGTCCTGTCTACAACCTATCCTATCAACTCTTAGCGGTTACCTACTTTGTCCTATTACAATAACTAACAACTATTTCCAGATAAGAGTCAACACTCTATATCTGCAACCCCTTACAACCCTTCACGACTTTACAAACACAACATATTTAAAAATGTTGCTTTCAAAAATATCTCAACAACTCGATTTAATTCCGAGTTAATTTCTGATTTGAAAATATGTCATGCTGAGATGTCATTTCTTTGCCTCCACACTTGTGTTTTGAATTTGAAGGTGATGCTCCTGCATCACATATATTTAAAAAGCTATCTAATTAAAAAAACACATGCAATTTATCATAACTTTGTCTATAAAAACTTAGAAAATGTATTCCATGCACTATAAATGCATGCCTTAAGGGTTATCATATCATTTTTTTAATGTCAACTAACATTAATTATCCCCGTACATACTCAAATAACTCATCCAATGTTCAAAAAGTTGTGTTAAACACTAACTAAATTTTTTTCTTATAGAGTTTAATTATATGAAACAATACACAAGTTCCCTAATATGTAATTATATTAAATCATATACAGTTAATGACATCTAGGACCCCTTATTCTTTCATTATAAACATTCAGATCCAACCCAACAAGTCAAAATACCCATTGTCCATCAAAAACCCATTTTTCCTTTATTTCGAAAACATGGCACAGGCAAAACTAACTTTCCACAAAAAAATGCACACCATAGAGTTCATGAGGGTCCTATCATAAAAAATAAACTTCTTTCCTAGATCCTAATTGGTTTTGACAAGCCGACACAACTAAAATCATTTAACAATTTTTTGTGTGCAAGTTATGGATTTGTCAAGTTGGTCTTTGACCATGATTTTATCAAATTGACTATCTTCATTAAACTGAATGCTCAACCTTAATTACATAGCCAAATTGAATGATTCAACTTGAAGAATGTGTGTTGAGTCATTACAACATTCCTACCTACAATTCCAAATTTTGAATTTGACATAGAAAACTTTATGTTATGCAAAAAAACTCAATTAAATGTGCATAAGGATCTATCGTTAATGGAAAATGGAAAATAAAATCTTTTAATTTGGAGTTGCCAACATTTTCTACAATATATCGTACTCAATGCCCAAAATGTTTTTTCTATAGTGAAACCCAAGTATGTCAAAGTAACAATTGATACTATTTGTCAAATTTCACAATCAATACAAAAATGCACTCTAGGGCCAAAGAAAGTACAACCAAAGTATGAAATTTGGATTGATATAATTGTATAATAATGAGCCTCTGTACCCATGCATCAGGTCTAAAAAAATAATATTTAGTTATTTTTCCCATTTTTATAAAACTTTGACAAAATGCATGCCAAAACAAAATTATGCACATTGGAGGAAATCTAAAGCATAAACTTTTAAAGATAAAATTGGAAATATGGAAATGTAGAATGGTGGAGAATGAAAAAACATACACTTTACAATTTTAATAACTCAAATTGGCTAATAAATGAAATCTAGGCGTGCATTTTATGAAAAAAAGAAATTTTTGCTAGCTTCACTAAAATGCAAGATCAACCTTCAATACAAGGCTAGATTGAATTATTTGACTTAGAGAATGTGTGTTTAGTCATTACAAACCTTCCTACAATTCCAAAATTTTAATCGGATATAGAAAATCTTTATGCTATGCAAAATATTCCAAATTTGTCTTTTCTCCACAAGGTCAAAATCAAGGACAATTGCCTCAATGAAATGCACACCAAAGCCCTGTATTTAATGGTAAAATGAAATTAAAAATTTTCCAACCATGAGTTATCGATATTTTCTACAATCTATCATACTTAATAGTTTAAAATCAAATTTTATAGCGAAATCTAAGTTTTCAAAAATAACAATTTATACTGTTGGTCAATTTTCACAATTACTATAAAGAAATGCACTCCAAGGCCAAACCAAGTACAACTAAGGTATGGAATTTGGATTGACACATTATTACATAATATTGAGCATATGTACCCATGCATTAAGTTTGTGAGAATACCTACTTACCTAGTTTTCTCACTTTTATACAACTTTGGCAAAATGCAAGCGAATTAAAAATTATGCATGTTGAAGGGAATATAAAGATTTTTTTTTAAAGATAAAATTGAAAAGATGAAAATGTATAGAAATAGATAATGATAAAACATGTAATCTCCAATTTTTATCACTCAAATTAGTCAAAAAACTAAAGCTGGGACATGCATTTAAGTGAGGGAAGGCAATTTTGGCTAGTTTTACTAGAATGCATGTCCAACATTTATTACATTCATTACTGAATCGAATTATTCAACTTGGAGAGTGCATTTGACTATTACACACATTATTACAATTCCAAATTTTTAATTTGACACACAAAACTTTATGATGTGCAAAAAAAACTTTAAATTTAACTTTTTTCCACAGGGTAAAAGTCAGGGTCAAGTGCTTTAAAGAAATGTACCCTAGGACTTGTTGTTAATGGTAAATGAAAACTAACATATTCCAACATAGAGATAAAAACTTTTTTTCTACAACATTTGATACTCAATTATCTAAAAAAAATATACTACGATGAAATCCAAGTTTACCAAAATAATAATCGATACTATTTGTCAATTTTCACAATCAGTACAAAAATGCACTCCAGGGCCAAACCACATACAACCGAGGTATGGAATTTGAATTGAGACATAATTACAGAATATTGAGACTATTTAACCATGCATCGAGTATGTCAGAATGTCTAATTACCTATTTTTCTCACTTTTATGCAAGTTTGACAAAATGCACGTCAATACAAAATTATGCACACTTAAGGAAATCTAAAGAAGAAACTTTTAAGGCTAAAATTGAGAATATGGAAATTTCTAAATATAGATAATAAAAAATACACAAACTTGTTTATCACTTTTCTTGTCAAGGGAAAAGAACCAACATTGATAGAAATTCTTGTGGAAAACAAGAAAGATTCTCTTGCGTTTTTGTAGAGGTGCTACCCCTCTCTTGATAGATAGAAGATTCTTATTATGATCTTAGATTCATGTAATGGGTGAGTAATTTCAAACCCTAATGAATATTCCAATAAAACTATTATATACAGATCTACTTATCAATCACGTCATCTCATTCAAGAAAAATAATTAAATATGATTGTAATTTTTTTTTTATCTACAAGGTTTTATTTCAACATATATTTTGCCTCCCTTTTAAAATAATGTTAACCCATAATCAACTATAACTTTGCAAGATGAAATATATAAAAAATTGACARGTCATCAAAGAACTTTAAAAGATTGTTTCACTAAATTCAAAAGGGTTTGAAAAGCATCATGTACTCAAGAATCTATTAATATCATAACGACATAGATTCATAAAAACAAAATGACACTTGAATAGTTCTTTGTGGGAGAAMTTAATAATAATATCCCAAATGTAACAATTTTAACAATGTTTGAAACAAGAGGGCTAAAACAACCTCAAGAAGATCTCAATKWCAAATTRGAAAACTGAAATAAATTGCATTTTCTTTCTTGAAATAGGGATTTTGCTCCTCTGGACCTGAAATATTATGGGGAATGCTTGGAAGAATATTAAGAGAGAGAGAGATGGTCAGACCTAGATATTCCTATTGCTAAACATACATGGAAAACCTAATGGAAAAAAATCAAACAAAAGGAAATACGAGGGAGAAATTCTAGCAAGCTAATTCACAAATTCTTGGAAAGGAAAAAATCATTTCGAGCCAAAACTTCGACTACAAAAAACCTTCTCCTAAATATGCTTCTCATCTTCTTTTATAATCTTCTCTTCATCTTCTTGGAGCTACTTTAGGTTTAGAGTTAGGGTTTTCTTCCCTTTTGTGCAATAAAAATGCAATGATTATTAAAATATTTTTGTAAAGTTCACTTAGATATCCATGCCACCAACTGGGACCCACTTTAAATGTTCATAATTTTCTTTTAATAAATAATTTTCCAAAATAATTTGCTGCCAAGACAAAAATAGCCACGATTGTTTTTTATTTTTTAGGGAATGATTGTTTTCATTCCAACCATGGAAACCATTTCCAAGTTATTCTTCACAACTCTAGTTTTCCAATGAAATCTCGTTTTCTCAATTTCGACATCAAGATCAAAAGTTATGGCCTTTGGGAGATAGGGACTTAACAATCATTGATCTATTCTTCCACATGAATTCTTGGCCCTTGATTTGTAAATCCTCCCAATTTATCCCACATGAATTGTGGGAGGGTGCTCATATCATCTTTATAAACAAAATGACATCCCATATTATTTGCGTGTGAAGTTGAGATAACAATGGAACGTTGTGTAGCTTATGCGTGTAGTATTTGGTCCCCACCTCACCACCTAGTCATTTGTGTCCAACTCATGCCTTCCAAGTGTTACTTAGAGATAGGTCCACTTCACTACCACATGTCCAAATGTCAAGGGGTTTCCATGTGTCATCCTGTGATAGGTTGGAGTGTGTATTGGGAGGTGTGACAAAGGAGGGGGGAAGGGGATGAGACTTAGGACAAGAAATGAGATGGATGATGTAGAGAAAAATAATGTGGAGAAAATGAACATGATAAATTCTCCACAAAAGAAATCTTCGCATGGTAAAACTTGGAAAATAAACTAAGTGTTTAGTCAATGCAGAGAAATAGGGCAATGCGAAGATGGATGAAGCTTTGCATGTAAAACTTAGTAAAAATGGAAAATAAACCAAGTGATGGGGAGTTATGTGGTCTATCATGAAAATGACTAATTGTTGGAGTATTGTGGAGGAGTGAGCCATGCAAAGAATGACTCAAGCAAGGAAATGGTTCATGTGGAGAAAGGTGCTATGTCCAAGTTCTCCACATGGGATATGAATTGGGAACAAACTAAGTATGTATTATTTAGTAGAGAGAAAGCAGGGTATTAGAAATGCGTAAGTTAATACATGGAATTATCCACAAAGAATTGAAAATGACTAAGAATGGAGATTTAAGGGGTGCAACTTGAGGATTGTGGGAAGGAAAAATGGAGGTTGTAGAAATGTGGAGGATGTGATAAATTTGGAAATATCTTGGGCATATGACCTCTGTTTTTGATTCTGTAAAATGTTGGATGAAGTTGACACATAGGGATATCTAATGAAAATATGAACACAATAAATTTATTTCTTTTTGGTATCCTTTTATTTTCTTCTCTTTTGTTCAAAAGAGAAACCATCCTCGTTGGTCTTGCATGAAGAAAAACTGCAACATTGAAACTGATTCCACATTTTTAAAAACTTGTTGTATCTTCATTATCAATAGCTAAAGGTTATCTGGCATTTTTCATATTTCAAAATTTTGGTATCCATTTGAGAGAGACATAAGTTCAAGTATGGATTGAATTCACCTAGTTGATCAATAAAACACATCAACACCACTCCAATTTGAATCACTCAAATTGGTCAAGAAATGAATCTTGGGTACGCCAAAATTCCTACTTAGCTATTTTTCCCACTTATACATAGATTTGAAAAAATACAAATCAAAACAAATGTGGAGAAAGAAAAACACAAACTCTTCAATTTGAATCACTCTAATTGGCTAAGAAATGAAGTATGAGTGTCCATTTATTGAAGTAATGTATTTTTGGCTAACTTCATTGAAACAAATGTCCAACCTTCATTACATTGGCCAAATTTAATTATTCAAATTGGATAATGTGTATTTAGTAATTGCGCACATTCTTACATTTTTAAGTTTTTAAATTGACACACAAAACTTTACGTTGTGCAAAAGCTTTGAATTTGTCATCTTTCCACAAAGTAAAAATCAAGGTTGAGTGACTTAATGAAATGGACATCGAGTTATGTAGTTAATAGTAAATGGAAAAAAATTATTCCAACATAGAGATACCAACATTTTCTACAACCTCTCATACTCATTTGTCCAAAATAAATCTTCTATAATGAAATTTAAGTCTGTCAAAATAACAATTGATATTATTTGTCAATTTTCACAATCAATGCAAAAATGCATTCTAGGGGCAAAATAAGTATGGAATTTGTACTGAAACATACTTACACAATACTAAACCTATGTACCCATGCATCAGGTTTGTGAAAAATCCTACTTACCTATTTTTTCCACTTATATACAACTTTGACAAAATGCACACCAAATAAAAATTATGTATGTTGGAGGAAATATGAAAACAAGTTAATAATAATTAAAGTACAAATTATAAATGTGAAAATGAAAAAAGGTGTAGAATGATAAAATACACTCTCTCCAATTTGAATCACTCAAATTGGCCAAGAAATGAAGCCTAGGCTTGCATTTTAGCGAAGCAAGGTAATTTTGGCTAGCTTCACTAAAATGCGCATGTAACTTTCATTACAATTCCAAATTGAATTATTCAACTTGAAGTGTGTGTGTTTATACATTACACACATTCCTACAATTCCAATTTTTTAATTTGACATCATTTTATGCTATGCCCAAAACTCCAAATTTGTATTTTTTCCATAAGATAAAAACCAGGGTTGAGTGTTTCAATGAAATGCACACAAGTACCTATAGTTAATGGTAAATGGGAAAAATTATTCCAACCCATATCTATTGATAATTTTATAACTTCTCATTTATTTGTCCAAAATAAATATTTTACACTGAAATCCAAATATGTTAAAATATTCAATTAATAATATTCGTCAATTTTCACAATTATTACAAAAATGCATTTCAAGGCCAAACCAAGTACACGTCATGTATGAACATTGGACTAAGACATAATTACACAATACTGAACCTATGTATCCATGCATTAGGTCTGCAAACATGCCCACTTACTTATTTTTCCCACTTTTACACTACTTTGACAAAATGCATGCCAATTCAAAATTATGTATCCTTAAGTAAATCTAAAGTAGAAAATTTTAAGGCAGAAAAACATAAATATAAAAATTTAAAAAGGTGGAGAAGGAGGAAATATACACTCTCCAATTTGAATAACTCAAATTGGTGAAAAAATGAACCATATACATGCATTTTAGTGAAGCAAGGCCATTTTGGCTAGCTTCACTGAAATGCGTGCTCAACCTTTGTTACAATGCCAAATTGAAGGATTCAACTTGGAGAATGTATGTTTAATCATTACGAACCTTACTAAAATTCTAAACTTTAAATTTGATACATACAACTTCATGTTGTACAAAAATACTCCAAATTTGATTTTTTTCACAAGGTAAAAGTCAAGGTTGAGTGCCTCCGTGAACTAAAAGGGGTGTGCTTGTGTGTCAAGACAAATTATGTAAACATAACATGTGGACCTGAATTTTTTAATGAGAATATCCATGATTTATAAGCCAATATGGATCCGATGAGACAATATCTATTATTTTATAACAACAATATATGAATAAGCTCTTTCTTTAAACACAATTTTATTAATTTATAGAAATATTGTATAAAAATTCGATGTTTCTATGACCACGTTTCTATTAAAGGTTATGAATATTAATGTTTATAAAAATCATTCTTTCAAAGGATGTCGTAAAAATAACTAGAAAGAAAGAAAGCACATTGTAATAAGTAATATACATTATGAAGAATTAAGGAGAGGATTCATCATCCTCATCCTCCTCCTCATTCTCATCTTCATCCTCTTCTTCACTCAAAGAATATAAATCTCTATCATGGCCTAGACCAATTACTTCAATTCTTTCATCTTCATCAAGGTAAAAATATTTAGAGGAGCAAGTATTAGAAGGCTTGGGGGTATTTTCTTCAATGGTTCACTGATCAGAGTTGTCTTTTTCATCATCAAAAGCTTCTTCATTGAATGGTTTTTCCTCCTCTTTGGATGATTATTTCTTAGATTCCATTGTAATGTAAGTACTAATCATGAAAAAACATATTAATACATAAAAAAATTAGTGCATTCTACCATAAAATTGTTAAACTATAAATAACAATGATGAAAACATACTTGTTAAAAAGAAACTAAAGAAAATGTTTAAAACACCTTACAACCAACTGGAAATAAAATTAAATCTACATTGAAACTTTAAAGTGAAGGTTTGTTCGAGAATGAAAACAAATATGAATGTTTCACCAAGAATGGTCTATCCTAATGAACAAACACTACAATGCTTGTTTTTCAAAATCACTATAAAGATAAGTTTTGAACTTGGAGTGTACATAGTTTTTAACTCCCTTAGATCAAATCGATCATGTTAATCTCTATACCATTCTCAAAGATATGGAATTTAAATCTTGTATGATGGTTCGCTTGTCAAAATATCATATGAATTGGATACACATAGAAACACTTTCATTTAAATAATATTGTCAGATAAATGTTTGTTAATGTACATATTCTTTATTTTAACCCTTCAATTATAATAGACAAATCAAATCTTATTCCACTGGGACTTGATAAAGTACATTGACGTACAATTTGTCTATACTTGTTAATTGCATACAATAGCGATGGAATGAGTACTAACAATTTATCTATCATTTCCAATTGCATACAATAGTGATGACATGATTCAACTATCAAATTTGTTCGAGCATCTATCATGACATACCTTCAACACAATTTTTTGTGATGGACAAATTCAATATCAATGCAATTTTCTACGTTTGATGAACTTAACATTAACACATGGATTATGTGAGGGTGGGTTTAGTAGGTAGTACTAGTAAGAGTGGAAACAATGGTTGGTGCGAGATGCCATGACATTTTCAAAGTTTACATCTTGTTCAAAAGAAAAACAAAAACAAATTCAAAAATACATTCTCGTTAAATACTCTCTCGTCAATTCCATCAAAAGAAAATTCACAAGGTAAATGGAATTTTTAAAATTTACCCGCAAGATTAGTGATCAAGAATGTTTGTATGCTCTTGATCAAATTAGTTCCATTCCTTCACATATATCTAATATTTTCCTTATCATAACTACACCATCCTCATCATACCTACATAAACATGAAATCAAATTTCATTGCACGCTCGGCTCTTCGAATAATTCCAATATGATGTTTATTTAATGAAATTTAGAATATCTAGATACTTAACTTATGTTTAACACACCATTAAAATGCTTGGTTCAAAATTTTAGCTGCCTAACTCACATTGAACTTCCCTGGGTTAAAAAAATAAAGTAGTTAACTCACATTTTTGCCTTGAAATTGTATTAATTTTAAAATTTCTAGCTATATTATCTTTCATTAGTTGATCCATCCACCTTCTATATAATAAAAAATAATATTTTCAAAACCATGTTGCCAATTCCAACCTATAAAAAAAATAATCTTTTGTCAACAAAGAAAATCATGTTTTGACATCCCTTGATTAGTATTCTTAATGAAATATGATACATGGTAGAAGAGGGTAAAATGTTACCATGTTAGAAGTGATTCCTCGATACCACTCTTGCTACTACAAGTTTTTTCCACTCATTAAAAAGTCTTTAGTTTGTAGTTTTGATACCCTTGGAGAGTTAAAACTACCCTCCTACACTAAACTCACGTCCTTCTAAATGTTGGTGTAATCAACAAAACAAAATGTCTTGGTTGATTTTAACATGTTACCGTTGAACTTATGCTTAGACTTGG
>ML779746.1:9760-21779 GCA_009831015.1 Picea engelmannii | reverse complement strand
GATTTTGTCTTTGCTTTTGATAATCATTGACTTCGTCAATAATTATATCTATCCATTGCTCATATATTTATTTGAAGATAGTCATTGATCTCATGAAGTACTAACCCACTGCAAGCACATTCTAGTTTTCTTTGTTTTGTCTCACAAACAGGTGCATCATCAGTGGTCTTATCTCTTTGACTATCTCTCCTTGGGCAACAATCTGTGAAAGGGGTTTCCTTGACTTGGCCTTTACCCTTTAGCCTTTCTTTAAACCAGATTGCCTTAGGGACGTCTCCCTTGGACTTGCCCTCCTAAATAGAAAGAGCCCCCCCATCGAGGTGACAGTGGGTGGGGAAGCTCATGTTACGCCGGTTTCAAGCCTTGACTCAAGCCCTTTGGACCTTTCCTACAAACCGTGCGATAACAGGGCCTAATTAAATATAATATAATACTATTATTCAACTCTTTCTTAGGTAGAATATTCTTTGAAGTTACAACATTTCAACACTCCCCTTTAACAAGAAGGGTATTCTACTGACAACATTAATAACAATTGACTGGACTCAATACATCATCAAGAGGAGGGGACATCATCATCAACATCGGGAACACTGTCAGTCATATCTATAGGTCATCGGATTTTTTTCTCATCATCAACATCAGTAGAAAATGAACATCATCATCATATGCAATGCAGAGTTGGATTAACATCATCATCATCAACAACATGAAACTGGAACATCAACATTATCAACAACACAAAGATGGGACAACAACATCATCAACATCATGAAGTTGGAACATCAAAATCAATAGTATGAGGCATCATCATCATCATAAACATCATGAAGTTGGAACATCAACATCAATAGTATGAGGCATCATCATCATCATCAACATCATGAAGTTGGAATATCAACATCAACATCTATACGTGGCAACATAATGATGTAAGTGCATCAACAATAAAATTTGTGGTACTCTGAAATACCATCCTTACCAGACCTTTGGTATCTTCCCAGGAATCATAAGATTCCCTAGGATATAAAATCCCAACTAAGATACCACTACTGACCACAACTGGCATATACATGCATAGGTACTCTGATAGACCTTCCTAACCGGACCTTCGGGATCTGACCAGGGATGATCAGTCTCCTAGGATATAAAATCCTAACTGATCTACTCGTTGTTGGTCAAGATACTATAGTATCATCAACATCATTCCCCCTTTCAAGGGAGGTCCTTTTGGACTATACCAAGATTGTATTTAAAGTATTCAAACTTTACACAAGACAGAGGCTTAGTCAAAACATCTGCAACCTTCTCATCTCTGCCAACATATTGTAGCTTTACAACTCCCTTCTGTACCATGTCACGAATGTAGTGATACCAGATCTCTATGTGCTTCATCTCATCATGGAACACTGGGTTCTCTGACATATTTATGCAGCTCTAGTTATCACATAGAGTCATGGTAGTTTCCATCTCCAAATTGAATAGACCTGTCAAAAACTTCCGAAGCCATATGGATTCACAACTGGAGGAACATGCTGCAATGTACTCCGCTTCTTCCGTGCTGAGAGCAATACTAGATTGCTTCTTTCTTTTCCATGAAGTCATGGCTGACCCCAAACTGAAACAACATCCTGAAGTGATTTTTCTGTATGAATCACTTCCAACCCAATCTGAATCAGTATAGCCATACAATATGAAGTCACAATCTCCAGTAAAATAGAGGCCATAGCCCAATGTACCCTTAAGGTATATCATCATATTCTTTGCAGCTACAAGGTGAACAAATATGGGCTCCACTAGATACTGATTCAAGGTGTTCACATCAAATCATATATATGGTATGGTATTCGTTAGATACATTAATGAACCAATCATCTGTCTGTATAGAGTAACATCAACTATTTCTGACGAAGTATCAACCAATAACTTCAGATTCATCTCCATAGGTGTGGACATGGTTCTACAGTCCATTATGTCGAATCTCTTCAGTATTTTCACATCATACTTTCCTTGACTAAGGAAAATCTCTTCTGGGCTCTGCCATACTTCAAGACCTAAGAAATAGTGCATTGGGCGGAGATCCTTCATTTCAAATTCAGCGGCAAGCTTCTTCTTACAATATGTGATAATTTTTTCTTCACATGTACATATAGAAGAAATATAACTGGTCCATCATACATAATATTGAAGTAATGGTAGGGATCAAATTTACTCTTGGTAAATCCCAAGATCATAAAAAAACTATTAATCTTTCCATACCAGGCTCTTGGAGCTTTCTTTAACTTGCTCAGTTGCAAATTAATTTGCACAATCATGTGCTAGCTCTATGTGCTTTCTGCAAAGCACTATTTTTCTCATTGCCTGAGAGTATGTCCTCTACTCTCTCTGCAACTGTTCCTCTGGGACTAGGACTCTGCACCTGTAGCTGTTATGAAGATGAGAATGACCGCTCCATTGCCACTATGGCTGTTGAACTCTGAGAGTAACTCCTCTACTCTATCACGACAACAACTTCATCTAAAACCAAGAGTGGCTCAATAAATGACACTGAGGGTAGCTTATCCTCTTTCTCTAGAGGTCACTCAATATTCTATTGTAGTTATGTATCCATGGCCCAACTCATGTATTGCACTAGCTGGCACTGGAGATAAATCAATCTCAAATACATGGATTTTCATACCTGCTCTCTCTAAATCTCATATTGTGTCAACTTCTTTAATGAATCATGTTTGTTCTATATATACTTATTCTGATTATTGGAGCAAGTGTCTCGTCATATTCTTCTCCCTCTTGCTGGGAGAATTATCTGGACACAAATCATGCTTTGTACATATTTATACTATTATCTACAACATGCTTGATCTATTAGATCAATATTGGAAGTCACCATTGACTTCCCTTCTTGTCTTAAGGCAAAAACTGTATCCCAATCCTTCTGACTAGGTTCCTCCTGTGTCACTGAAATAAGGGAATATTCTTAGGAGATTTCATGTCTCCTAGAGGCATCTGAAGCTACGATCTAGCCTTCTCAACTCATGGCATCTATTTTCCAGTCATGTAAGATGTCTCTTTTTCCCAACTGATCCTTTATGAGACTAGGCTTACTCCGAGTCTTGATTTCTTATGAGTCTACACAAACTTCATAGTCTCTGTAGGATATACTTGGTTTTGAATACCAAGTATTAATATGAAAAGCTGAGTCAGAAATCAAACAAATTCTGCTTCTTGTCAAGGTGGCTTCATTATCCATTGACCAAGTCTACTGTGAGTTCTATTCTAATGTTCGGTCATCTTTGGAGCCTTCTGCTCCTTACAATCAATCTCCATATGAGATACTCTATATATCAAAAGTAGTTTATTCTTCTTCTTCTTTGATATATGGATGTATACAATCATATATACATTTTGGATAGTCTGATCCATGTCTCATATAATATATTTCCTCCTGTAATCATCACTATAGATCCCTCAGGGTTATCACCTATGACTTGCTCGGAACAAGAAAAACAAGGGAGAAAAAGTAGATAAGAATAATACTCTTTATAATAATAATAAAACAATAGTGACAACAATCGTCATAGTAACTCCTTTAGAGATATCACTTGTGACCTTCCTGAAACAAGGGTAAAAAGTAAGAAATACAATAATAAGGAATGAGAGAAACTCTCTTCTAGTGTTTTGATCAATCATTCCTCCATGGTAACCTGGAAACAAAACAAGAAGTTTCTCCTAGAGAAGATGTTAGTTATATCTAGTGAATGATTACAGTAAGAATTTATCTCGATAGTGCTCACATGATACCAAGTATTCAATATTCAAACTTTTCAAATATTGCTATCACAACTATAGTGTTTAGCAGTTATCAAACTTGATATGTGTAAATTTGAATCTTATCAATTTAATTAATCAAACTTGGAACCTAGAGTCTTGCCCTCAAGAATGACTGTGTTTCTTTTCTTTCGAGTCTCCTTCGTTCAAGATGACAAGTAATTTGTTCAACTTGTCCTCTGTACTAAGACAATATGCTATCTTGACATAAATTTGAGTTAGGGAATAAACTCTATAATCTTAACTTTAATTAATCTAATACTTTGACTTTAATTTTGACCAATGGTTAGTATGATAACTTCAACATATCAAAATGAAACCTGGATATTCATAATATTACAATAATTCCATAACAAGTAGAGGCATATCAAAGTAATCAAACTTGGGGTGCATAGTTCCTCTGAATGTGCTGGATCTGAGATCTTTCTGTATATACGATTGTTGTTTAGACAAAAGATCCTTTATCCTACAAATACCCTTTAGAATAATGATATAGTTTGAACATATGTAAGTACATACCTCTGACAGTATTGACAGGTTGTGGCACCATCCGAAAACAACGACAAGTAATAACGAACCTTTAAAACTTCAAAGGTGCTTCAAATTGTAACTTAAAGTTAGCTGGAGATTTGCTAGGGTAAGGCACACTAGGACAATAAAATTCAATCCCAACACTTCACAAAAACTTTCACTACAACTGGTACTGAAACTAGTGCTGGCACTGCAACTGGCATGAAGGAAATAGAATCAAGGAACTGGCACTGCAACTACAACTTGATATTGCAACTGATACTGCGAATGCAAGTGATACTACAACTTCAACTAGTACTGCAACTGCAACTTAGGGTTTTACGAGGAAACCCTAATTTTTTCAAACTTCAAATTTCAGAATTCTGATCGAGGGACTAGATGCGCCCTCCTAGGGAAAACTCCTAGATGTGGTTACTTCCCCCAACATCCTCCTGAAACATGGAAAATTTCACACTTAGGGTTTATGTAGAAACCCTAATTCTGTAGCAACTGCAATACTAAAAATTGGATTTTGAGTTGGTCTCTTCAGGCCTGCTCTGATACTATGTTGAAGTTTTACTTATACAACTAGCAGTTACGATTATTCTTTATTATTATAATCATTTAGCACATTAGCAGCATAAATAAGATCATTGAAAGAGAGGAAATCACAGAAACAATAGAGACACATATATTATCTCGAGAAACTCTCATAGGGGAGAAAACCCAACAAAAAATTCCTCAATATAGATAGACCAAAGACCGAATACAAGATCCTCCTATACTCCACTATGTGGAGTAGCGCTCCACTTAACCAAGAAATACGAATACATAGACCAAGAACCCTCCTTTACGTCACCCCCAATTGCAACAACTACTCCTACAAGAATTGCGCACTACAGAGCTAGGTGTGTGTGTCCAAATGAGGTGCTAACCTCTCTTATAAATAGTGGTCTGGCCAACCTATAATTAGGTCTGGGCCAACCTATCACTTTACCCTCTTAATTTATATTTAACTGTCAAGGTACAATGGAGATGACTTTTACTAAGGCACAATAGGGCCTAATTAAATATAATATAATAATATTATTCAACTCTCTCTTAGGTAGAATATTCTTCAAAGTTACAATATTTCAACACTTCTGACTTCACCTAGATGCTTCATACTTCATGCATTTCATAACATCATCATACCATTAAATTTCATGCTCCGACGCCTCTCCTTGCTTCATACTCCAGACATAGCTTCAAACCCTAGTCAGATTTAGCCTTCATGCCCTAGCGAACCTCATAGCATCATTCCTAGAATATAATTTTTGACTGCAACATCACGACCTCAAAACAACACACTTTTTAGCATTATAGATCTTAGTCCTTCATAGTGCACCCTGAAAACTCCAAGAAAACTCCTCTTGCGCACCTTTAGACCCCAAGAATACTCCCCAACTCCTCTTGCACACCTAAGATCTCTTCTATGCACTTGTACTTTCTCTTCTTGTTTGTATACTCTTCAAATGCGCTCATCTATCTTGTATTTATAGTGTTTTTGAATTTACTTATGGGGCCGACTTTTAAAACTGGCTAGGCTGACCTGTAAAACTAGCCAGATCGATTGGTACTTTCTGGCTGGGTCGACCTGAAAAAATATTTCGTAACTCCTCATTCCTATGGAGTTAGAGGGACTGACATATACCATTCAAAAGGTATCAAAATAACCTTTTCAAACATATATCATATGCTCCCATTTGAGTTATATATTTGGAGTAAAAGGGCCTTCAAAGATAGGGTATCCAAACTGAGCATCAAAAATCCAAAACCAATATTTCCAATAATCTCCATCTTACAATTTTTATCTTGGACATCTATAGTCTCCCCCTGTATTTGAAATCAATGACAACAATATTTCCAAAAATATCCCCCTTTGTCATTGATGGAAACCCTTAGTCAATTATGTAATACTGCCCTTGTCTGCAACTCTCCTTGTGTTTGTAATTCTTCCTCAGTCTGTAACTTATCCCCTTTGACATCAATGGAAAATGGATACTCCTCTTGAGCTTGTGCTTCTCTTTACTGACGAGATGAGAGGAGCATCACTACCAACTTTCATTTACTTGTCCCATACATCATTTTTCTCCTTTTACTTCATCGAGAACACATACATTGCTCAGGGTTCTATTTGCATTTTCCACAATTCTTACTGAACCTGCTTAATTCCTTATCTCACATCCTTCAAAATGAAATCAGAGGTTGTAACCTTGATCACACATTTGACTGACACTTAGAAGATTGTGTTTTAACCCTTCAACATACAAGACATTATGTGTTTTAGTCTTTCCATTATCAAGACTGACGATACCTTTTCCAACTATCCTTGCAGAAGCATTATCCCCAAAATTAACACTACCTCCTTTTTCTTTCTTTAGGGTGAGATTTTTTTTTTTGATCCCCTGTCACGTGTTTTGAACATCCACTATCAATGTACCATTGGATTCCTTTGTCTTAAGCATACCTTGCAAGTCCACATTCTTCCTTCTTTGGTTCTTCTTGCTTTCCTTTCCACACCTTTGTGTATTCTTCTCTATGCTTGGTAAGAACATCTTCTTCCCCATTTTTTTTAGGAAACTTTCTTATACCACTTCTACAGTCACGTGCTATGTGCCCATCATTATTTCACTTATAAAATTTAGTATTGTAATCAAGTAGGTGAGCAAATAAATTGTAGTTTCTATCAACAAAATCATGCGAACTTTTGGTTTTGTTGCTCACATAATCATTATTTGAGGTCTTATAAGAATCTCTATTTATATGTCTCACATGATCACTTCTTTCATAAGCTCGACAATCTGGTGTTTTATGACCAAAATTGTTGCAAGAAAAACAATAGCCAAGAAAGAGATTTTGGTACTGGGTTGTGAAAGGCCTTTTTGGTGGAACAACTCTTGTGAAATCATGCTTGTTTTTATTGTGAGAAGAATTAGGTTGTTTCTGGTAATCATTTCCTTTCTTGTTGCTACTTTCATTATTGAAGGAGCCTTTGAGAATATTAGCATCACTTTTAGTCTTTTCTTCATTTTCCTTTTTTGATGGATTTGTGACCTTAGTATTTGCATCTCCCTCGGGGGTCTTTTGTTTTTCATTGTGGCCACAAGACCTCTCTTGATGAATGGTGACATTTGGTAACTAATTATATCATCTAATATTTTAGTACTTTTTTCGAACTTCAAGATTTTACTCAACTGATCAATTTTTTTCTCTAGTTCCTTTCGTAAAAAATGATTTTAGCCTCTAGCTTCTTGCAATTTTCTTCCTTTTCTTTCAGCTAGCTTCTCACCACTTCTTATATCATTTTTTCCTCTTCTAGTTGATTATTCAGGATGATAAATACTTTTTTTGTTTCATCAAGATCATGATCCTTCTTTTCATATTTATGCAATTGCTCTTTCTACTTTTTATTCTTTCCCCCGAGTCTGTCTATTTCTTCTAAGGAACTAATGAGCTCTTCTTCAAGATTCACTTCCTCATCAATGCCTTGTTCTTCTTGTTAAGTTTTAATGTTGTTATTAGGTTATTTCCAAATTACATGAGCATTCAATGCATTTCTAAAACAACAACATAAAGAGGATTACTGAAAGAAACACAATCACAAGGTATGCAACATTTTATCTTGGGAAACCCTCATGGGGGAGAAAACCCAAAAAAACTTCCTTAGTAATAGAATGCCAATACAATTCCAATACTAAGACCAAAACACCAAGAATAAACTAAGACTGAGCATGCACCTCTCTTCTCCTTCCTCCTGCAACTGCAACTACCTTCAAGATATGCACACTAGATGAGTGAGTGTGAGTGTGTTTAAGTGAGGCATCCTCACATATAAATATTATTTGAGGAGGATCTTAGGGTTATGTCTGTTCACTTATTAGGGATGACTTCTTCTAGGAGTGGTTAAAACCACTTTATAAACACTAGGGGGCGACTTTACAAATACCACCATATAAATATGGTTTGACCAATCCACAAAAGGGGATTTGGTATTGTACAAGACCCAACATGATCAATCCACAAAAGGGGATTTGGTATTGTACAAGACCCAACATGATCAATCCACAAAAGGGGATTTGATCTATAGGATAATAACTAAAATATATTTAGAATATTCTTCAAAGTTACAATATTTCAACACTCCCCCTTAATGATAAGGGTACTCTATTGACACGACCCAATACAACATCATCAAGAGAAAGAGAGGGAAAAATCATCATCAACATCTGGAACACTGACTGACACATATAAAAAACATCGAAAGTTTTTCTCATCATCAATATCATCATCATTCACAACATGGAGATGGAGTAATGTCATCATCATCATCATCAACATGAAGCTGAAACATCAACATAAATAACATGAAGCTAGAACAACATAATCACCAACAACACAAAGCTGGTACAACATCATCAACAACACGAGGCTGAAACAACATCATCAACAACATGAGGTTGGAACAACATCATCAAAAAAACAAGGCTAGAACAACATCATCAACATATGACCATAGAATGAGGCAGGTGAAACAACAACATTTTGTGGTACTCTGACAGACCATCCTTATCGGACCTTCGAGATCTTCCCAGGAATCATACGATTCCCTAGGATATACAATCCTATCAAGATACCACGTGGAACTCTAATAGACCGTACTTATCAGACCTTTGGGATATACCCAGGAATCATAAGATTCCCTAGGATATAAAATCCTAATAAAGCTAGCACTACTGACCATAGCTGGAATATACATGCACATGGACTCTGACAGACCATCCTTACTAGAACTTTAGGATATTCTCAGGGATGATCAATACTTAAGATATAAAATCCTAATGGAGCTACCCATTGTTGGTCAGGATACCATAGTATCATTAGCATCACTCCCCCTTTCGAGGGAGGTCCTTTCAGACAATACCAAGCTTATCTCAGAAGTACTCAAAATTCACACGAGATAGAGGACTGGTCAACACATCTACAACCTGCTCATTTGTGCCAATATATTGGAGCTTTACTACTCCCCTCTGCACCATATCACGAATGTAGTGATACTGGATCTCTATGTGCTTTGACTTATCATGGAACACTGGGTTCTCCATCATATTTATATGACTCTAGTTATCACATAAAATCACGGTGGCTTCCATCTCTAGATCGAACATACCTGTCAACAACTTCCGAAGCCATATGGTTTCAAAATTGGTGGAACATGCTGCAATGTATTCCGCTTCTTCCATGCTGAGAGAAACACTGAATTGAATCCTAATTTTCCATGAAGTCATGGCTGACGCTAAACTGAAACAACATCCTGAAGTCCTCTTCTTATCTAAAGCACTTCCAACCCAATCTGAATCGATATAGCCATACAGTCTGAAGTCATGATCTCTAGTATAACAAAGACCATAATCCAACGTACCCTTAAGGTATCTCATCACATGCTTTGCAGCTACAATGTGAACACGTTTGGGCTCCACCAGATACTGAATTAAGGTTTTCACAGAAAAACATATATCTGGCCCGGTATTCGTCAAACACATCAATGATCCAATAATTTGTTTGTATAGAGTAGCATCAACCAACTCTAATGAAGTATCAACCAAGAGCTTCAAATTTGTTTCCATGGGTGTGTTCATGGATTTACATTCCAACATGTCGAATCTCTTTAGAATTTCAATTGCATAATTCCCTTGGTTAAGGAAGATCTTCTCCGGGCCCTGCCAAATTTCAAGACTTAAGAAATAATGCATCAGGCCTAGGTATTTCATCTCAAACTTTGTAGCAAGCTTCTTCTTGCAATTTGTGATGAGATTTTCTTCTCCAGTGAAGAATAAATCATCCACATATAGTAGCAATATGACCGACTCATCATTCATAACCTTGAAGTAAAGGTTAGAATCAAATTTACTCTTGGTAAATCCCAAGCTCAATAGGAATCTATCAATTCTGCCATACCAAGCTCTAGGAGCTCGCTTCAACCCGTACAAATATTTTTTCAACCTGTAGACATGATTATTTCTATATTCAACTTCAAAACTTCGTGGTTGTTCTATATACACTTCTTCTTAAATAACACCATTTAAGAAGGTTGTTTTCACATCCGTCTGGTGTAACTTCCACTTCATTTTGGATGAAAGAGCTATGATGGTTTTGATAGAAGTGTATCTGACTACATGAGCAAATGTTTCTTCATAGTCAATACCTTCCTTCTGAGAAAATCCACGAGCCACAAATCTTGCCTTATGTTTTTCAATACTTTTGTCTGCTGCATGTTTTATCGTGTATATCCCCTTGGAAGAAACCACATATTTGTTCTTTGGTTTGGGAACTACTTCCCATACATCATTATTTATAATGGAATGGTATTCTTCTGTCACGACGTCCATCCATTCTTTCTTCTGAATGGCTTCTTCAAAGAACTTGGGTTCCTTTTATACGAGATCACACATCAAGGCCATATAGCTGGAGAATGGCTTAGGTTTCTTTCTTTGTCTCATGGTTCCTTCTGGGACACCATACTTCTTTGCATCTTGAATAAGTTCTCTCGCCTAGGATGGATTTATCTTGTGAGAGATCATCATATGTGGAGGTTCTTGAGATTCTATCATTTCATGATCTTCTGGAATCTCATCATCAAGGGTAACTGTAACTTCCTTCATGGGTTCTATAACTCAGGGAGCTACAAGTTCTTCTTCAAATACTTCTTCAAGTTGGAATTTCCTTGATATTTTGACTGTTTCATATTCATCAAAGGTCACATCTCTACTGATCTCAATATGATGGTAACCTGGTATGTAAATTATTAAGGCCTTATAGACCTCACAGTATCCAACAAATATTACTTTCTTTCCTGAAGGATCCAACTTAGTTCTCTTTTCTTTTGGAATGTGTACAAATAATGGACAACCAAATATTTTTAGATGGCTTAATTCTGGCTTCTTTTTGGTGAACATTTATTTGGGGGTTTTGAATCCATGTGCACTATGGGATAATATGTTTTGTACATATATTGTTGTTCTTGCTGCTTCAACCCATAAGTGCATTGGAAGATCTTGATCCTGAATCATAATATTTACTTCTTCCATAATCGTTCTATTGTTTCTTTCTGTTGCACCATTTTATATAGGATTATAGGGAGTGGTGAGCTCCCTCTTATTCTCGACATCTCTGCAAAATATTCCAAATTCATTTGAAGTGTACTCTCCTCCATTGTTTGACCTAAGTGTCTTCATTTTTATTTTAGAGAGGTTTTCTACCAAGGCTTTGAATTCCTTGATTTTTCCAAGTACTTCATATTTTGATTTCAAGAAATAAATCCAAGTCTTACGAGAGTAATTATAAATAAAAGATACATAGTATACATACCCTCTTAGAGAGGTTGATGGAATTGGACCACATACATCTGAGTGGACAAGTTCCAATATTCCTTCAACTTTACTATCCCTCTTTGGAAAATGATTCTTTATGTTCTTTCCTTGTGCACATCCCTTTCATACACCTTCATTATCAACCTTTAATTCTGGTCAACTTGTAACTACCTTGCTTACATATGGTAAAGATTTGTAGTTGATGTGAGCTAGTCTTCTATTCCAAATTTCACAAGGAATTTCAGTAGAGTGAGTCTGATGCAGGAGCATCC